>CAUHTR010007653.1:37500-63346 GCA_959609185.1 Schmidtea polychroa | reverse complement strand
CATTGATTACAACGAACTCAACGATACCAATTTTCAACACACTTCAAATGTTTCAAATACTTATTACAACCCTCCGAGAGAAATACTACAACAATAACAATCTTCTAAGAACACGCCCTCTTGACTACTGCAGGTCAATTCGCAAAATTGATATGGTTGGTTTTAACTTGATTTAAGTTTCTCAACTATTTCTGATTCACAAATTCAATACACAAGTTCCTTCCAACTATTTTCTGGTTCTCAACACTTTACTTTACTCTCTTGGTAAATTTAAATGTCTCACAAATTTCTTTTTTAACAAATTTTCTCTCTTTTCGTCGCAAGTTTTTCTCGTATCACTTTTCTCTCTGTTAATTTGTGTTCGGTTTTTATACTTTTCCATCTGATGGCACTTATTTATAGTTCATTCTTTTTTTCTCCACTTTTTCCATTGGCATTCCGTAATCTCTGACAGCTGTCGAGATATATGCATTCTTTACAATCTAGTTTCTCGGATTTCCCGTGCCTTTCTCACTCTCTATCTCAAGTAGGCCATCGAGATAACAAGCTTGTACTTATTAATTAAGAATCACCTCATTTTATTTAATTGTCGGTTTTTATTGATTTTCTTCTGTGCCCTTCTCATTTTTCAACATTTCTCTTCCACTCCTGTTTTAGTGAGTTCCAGAAGAATATCCCATTCATTCATAATCATTTCCTCTAATCATTTTACATCTTTAATGATTATTTTTATTTTGCCATTTAGGTATCTCAACAAGACTTATAAGTATTGTCGTATTGATTTCATTGTTATAATTTCATTGTAATTATTTTACAAATTAAAAAAAATGTGAAACAATTTATATTAATACTTTTTTAACTTTTGTTTGCAAAATTGTAAGTAAGAAGGAAGCCCTGATCTGGGAATTTTATCCCCACAGCCTCCCACTATTGACGGCCAATCATTAGTGCAAAAAATATTAATTAATTCCGACAAAGTGCAAATTTTTATTACCATTTTCTCATCTTGTGGTGATTTGATATAAAGTAAATAAATCAATTGTGAAATATTTTAATTAATTAATAAAATTATTAAATTATACAAATTTGTAAAAACATTTAATAAAACGTTTTGTCAAAAATATTTATATAATATAATTTAATATAAAATATTTTCTGACAAAAAATTCCACTGGATAAATGTTATTTACTTTCGGAAGGAAATAATAAATTTTTCCCGGATTTGCAGAGAAATTAATTCTAAAAAAACAAAATTAACCAAAATTAAGTAAAATAAAAATTTATTAATTAAAATAATGTTTTATTAATTAAAAAAAATACGTTTTCGTGGGAATATATTTAAATATATATATTTTAAATATATTTAAAAATAAAATAAAGAATAATTAGTATTAATTAAAGTAATAAAATAAAAAATTAGTAATAATAATATATATCGATGTTTTTGATATTCACGAATTTTCGGCTCTGCCTTTTTTAAATGACTTTCATCACAATTTTTTCAAATGTTTTTACCCATTATTTTCCTTTAAAGTCTTTGTCAAAACACCTTCGTAACGATTCGTGAAGTACCTCAGTATTTTGTGATTAGTATGAATCTGGGTGAGCTCCAAAAACACTAAAACATTTTGAAATATCTTCTTTTAATCTATTCAAAGACCATTTTCTAATCCATCCAGAAAACTCCATATAAGAAGAGTTTTTTATATTTCTTTGCTTTGTTTGCAAATTTTTATCTTCCAATGCTCGAGTGACATAGCCATCATATTTCTCATTGTAGGAGACTTGAAATAATCTGCCCAATCCAACATCGATGCTTCACAACCTTAACATAAACTGGATATCTGTCCAGAATAATTTTTGAAAATAGCCTCTGACCACATTCCAATCTGTATGGTTGAGAGTTCGCAAACCATTAAAAATATAGCCAATCATCATTTTTTTAAAAAAAGACATCCAGAGGAGTATGTGCAGTTGTCCAATGTACTACTTCATAGCTTTCCTAATGTCGCACACAGATAGCGCTCGCCCTTCCTTTAACTTTGCAGCGAGAGGGTTAACCACTCTGCACACATGCACAATAACAAATCTTTCATTTTTTAGAAGTTCGCCATGATTTTTTAATGTCAATAAAATCTTTTATCTTTTTATTCATTGGTCTTTTTCCTCTATTCTTTATCCTTATTTCTTTGTAGACTATAAGACATAATATTAAAAAGAAATGAAGGTAAAGGATTTTTATTAATGACCAAATATCAGCTTCGTGGAGATTAATAATATTATTTACTATTTATTTTGATATGATTCCGGGTTTTGGTTGCTGCTGCTCAGGGTCGCCAAGCTTGTTGATGAATGTGATGTTATGGTCATAACCTTTTGTCATGTGATCATCCTTGTTATTATTTGATTTCAGCTCTCACCCTTATTATAATAATAACAAACACGGTTCGTAACCAATAAAACTTTTGGGATCAAATAAAAATGAAGGTGATGAAATAAAAATAATAACAAAATGCTAACATCACAATAAGTAACAATCGAATTAGGTAATTATCATTATATGCCCATCGGTATGTCCCTATGTCAGTCACATTGAGATCTAGATTTCTGATCCGATTTCCAATTGTCCAATGTAAGGAGGAAAATTATCAAATAAGTATAACTCCCTTTTACCGCAGGAATTAATTAATTGTCCTAGTAAAACAAACATGTGTAAAACTCATTAAAAATAATAATAAGAAATCAATCAATGGAATTCTAGGAGGGCATTGAATAGAATCCTAGTTGGTAGCGCCTAGCCAGTGGCAGTGGCAGTGCCAGTGAATGAGTGGATCCCGACCGGTCGGCATTCCTAGAACAATATCAACGGATCATTTCCTCAACTGGTGCGGGAAAACAATATGTAGGCCCAATGTCCCTAATTGTAATTTATCCCTGGCGGAAGTTTAATTCAATTTCAAGTTGACATTGAAAAATTTTCTTGTTATTCTAGACCGACCATTCCAACTGAATAGTGAGCTCACATATTGTTTGACTAGACTCAATTTATGATTCCTTCACCACAATTAGAAACTATCCAGCTGTAATTTATTCATTTTCACTTTGTTTCTGATTTGTTTTTCGGAGGTTAGGGGGGGGCATTCTCTCACGGTTCATCATTATGAGTTTTTACGGTAATTTGCTGACTTTCCTGCTGTTGTTGAGGACTGGATGATATGGATGTGTACTTTTACTAAATAGTTTCACTCAGTCAACGTTCCGCGGCACAATAGGTTTTGATTTAATCTGCCTTGAGGGGAATAATTATTTCATTTTCCTTATATAGAATTGAAACAATAAACAGTTAATAAGTTGTGAACAAATATAATAATAATAATAATAATAATAATAATAATAATAATAATAATAATAATAATAATAATAATAATTAATAATAATAATAATAATAATAATAATAATAATAATATAATAATAATAATAATATAATAATAATAATAATAATAATAATAATAATAATAATAATAATAATAATAATAATAATAATAATAATAATAATAATAATAATAATAATAATAATAATAATAATAATAATAATAATATTATTATTAATAATAATATCATTTCAGATTCTATTTGGATGGTAAATTTTGACTTTTTTTCTGATCAATTTCGATGGTTAATGATGGAATCCTTGGGAGATGGAAACGCTTATAGGAACATCCACTACATCAACAAAAGCAGTTCCTTAAGCATTGAATTCATTAACTTTATCATAGCCTCCGTCATACTTGTCATCCAATTTCCTAGCGGCTTATGGTATTCCAACAAGTGCTTTTCGATTTTCTTTTCCAGCATTATATTTTTCAATTGTTTAACTTGGCTCATTATCTATGAAACTGGATCAGTTTTCATCAAGATATCGGGCAATATTGGCTCATTTAATATTCCCCAGAAATTGGGAGATCAAATCCAGTATGGAACTATGTTTTCATATGTTGTTGTCAATTTCCTGACAATGATTCTTGGATTCCTGACGATTTTCGATTATGGGCAAACCCAGTCTGCGATCAGCTGTTTGAAAGGTCTGAAAACCTTCAACAAGAGTTATTGGCTCAGTTTAGTAATCGCTGTGGGGTTCGTATTGCTTTTGTCCACTTTGATAATCGAGTCGTTGATGTTCATTGTATTTTTTCAATGTTTCCAATTGTTTCATATCCCAATATTTCTGATAGCAATCATAATAGGAATAATTAATCTAATTTTTCAAATTCTGGTTTGGTTTACTTTTTCAATTAAAAATCGTTGGGTGTTCCAGCTTGATTTACCGGAGCTTGCCCAAGGTTCCAGTTGTAATACCGATGGCAATAACAAATATGCTGGATCACCAGATACTATATACGGTTGCTTTCACAACAATATAACTCTCAGCACTTCATCCTCTCATTCATCAGAGCGTGGAATGGGTCGGGCAATTGAGGGATCGAGTGTTGAAAATGGTTGTTATGGAACGAATTATCAAAACTATGTCTACTTACAAAATCCGACAGCTCTAATTCCGACGATTTCAGAAGACTACGATGAGAACACAACGAGCACAAGTAAATCTTCATCTATAAATAGGAAAGAAATGAGAAACAATTCTCTGACCGACCAAGACCTAATCTACCGCACTGCTTCATCGATATCTGATAATGGTTTGATCAAAATGAAAGAAAACTTGAACTCAGACTCCTATATAAGTTTACAAATGAATAACTCTCGAAAAGCCGGAAAGTTGGTCACATTCCATGAGATTGGTGAGGAGAAAATCCCATTTTTCGGAGGTTATAACGAACAGTATTTGAATAACAACATGGAACAGTTGAATTTTCTCAAAGTTCCAGATTTAAACAACTTAAACCGGTCGACATTGTCTGGATCACAATCAGAGTCCAGCTTGGACCAAATCAGCAGCTCCTTCTCATCGAAACAGGCCATAGAGTCTAACGAGAACGGCTTGTGTAGTGAAGTGTAAAACCTCCTATCTTCTCTTTATTATTTCATCAGTTTTTGTAAATTTGCCTATCATATTTGTGTTATTGTTTTTCAATAATAATTTTCGTATCACTTGTTATTAATTGCCTCTGAAAGGAGGGGGTCAAATGTGACCAAATATATTACAATGGTCAACCTAAGTGAGAGTGAGAGAGAGAGAGGAGAGGTTAATATCCAAGTTACAAAAAATATGTATTAAATTCTTGCGAAAGGCCTGAAGGGTCGTAACATAATTTCTCTAAAAGGGTTCAGTTGCATGGGCATCTTAAGAACTTTGTATAATGTGATGATCCTCAAGATGTACAGTAACAAAATCATGCTTCAATAACGCTATAATACTAATTTCTATTACTTAAACTCATTTTAAATTAACCTCAAAAATTCGATGATATCTCCACCCCCTCCAAATTTTTAACATACCGTGGATTTCTCCTACCTTACAGCCACAGACACTTTCCACTAGTTTTGCAGATTTTCGATAGTAATTAGTCAAACCTAGAACATTTAATGTATTTTGTTTCTTCATATTCATTGAATAGCTTTAACCGTTTCATGACCCATCTTTATATCGTGATTATAAACTGATTCAAAGGTTTTCATGTTGCTAAAATAACATCTTTCTAGCCTTATTTTTAAACCGACTTCTTGAATCTTTGAAAATATACTTTAACGCAGGGGTCTCAAACTCAAACTGGCCTGCGGGCCGCATTAGACTAGTATCATAAATAATTGTTTTTCAGAACATGTGGAGTCTGAAACACCGACGTTAATATTTATTTAATTAAAAACTCAACAAAACTAAAAAACATTTTTTATTAATAATAATAATAATAATAATAAAATTTGAAGAAAATGTGGTAACATTTGAATGTATTAACTTGGTCACACATGTTTGTAATGATTTGATCCTTTCCTTGCAGTTTCAAATTTAAATCGGATAAGTGTTTCGTTATATCAACCATAAAAGATAAATCTTGCCACCACACTGTATCAGAAGACAAGGCGATGTCTTGTTTTTTTGATGTTAAAAACTGACATATTTCGTCTTTCAAATCCCAAAATTGTTGGAGAACCTTGGAGCAGGATAACCAACGTACCTCGGTATAGTACGACAAACCAGAATTTATTTTCGCACCCTAACTAGATTTTTGGGGTTCGTTTCCTTAATTTTTAGTTTAATGGGCGATAAAAACTAAATGTAGACAGTTATAAGAAGTGATTACATAGAAAATTTTATTTTTAAGTTCTGTTTTGTTTTTTTGTACTGATATATCAAGTGGGCCGCAAGTTTGACATATCTGCTTTAAAGTTATTGCTAGTTCAAAAAATCTCCTATTGTAAATATTTTTTGTTTCGATTTTTTCTATGTCTATTTTTGAAATGGATTTTGCTAAATATTTATGTTCCATTTAATATATTCATCATCTCCATTCCAGTCTCTTTGTTACAGGGTTTCAAACTTTATTTAATCCGCTTCAGTTTTGACATTGTTATGCAATAGGTCAGTTTAATTAAGTTATGTAATATTTATTTCTCATTCTTCATTAATCCAATAACATCAATCTATTGTCGTAGGCAATCAATATTGAATTCATTTAATTTTGTGTTTGTAAACCCTCTTCCGTTAATTGTGGCGCTCTTGGATGTCTCGTAGTCTTGACTTCGATTCTTTCTCCTCTTCTTAAATAGCCTCATTATTGATGTTACTGTTTTTGCATTTAATTCTACCTCATAGGAAATTAGCTTGGGATTTTTTCTTTCCTTATATTTTCGTATAATTAAGTCCAGCTTGCATCTAGATTCCGAAATTTTAAACCGCCTTTAACACGTTCGCTTCCACTCACCATATATGTGGTAAATATAATATAATAACCGAGACTGTGATAGCGAATGTGTTAAATTCATTTAAATTTAAAATCCTTAATACCGATGTTAAAATTATTATTCCTATAACTATTTCTAGTGTTAATTGCGTTCATTTTATAATAAACTAGCTGGGGTTGCACGATTTAAAAACTAGTAAACAGATTCAAAATAAAGAAATTTATATCAATTCATTCATTTAAAAAAATAATTTAAAAAATACATAAAAATTTAATTAAAAAAAATACATGTAATTTATATATCACTTATGATAAAGCTTGTCGATAGACTATATTTTTGGTTTTTCCTTCTGGTGAAAAAATTAAAAGATTTCTTGGTGACCCAACTCTAGATCATGCCACATATAGTTGTCCATGGGCAAAGCATACTTGATTAGAAATGTAGAAATCAGGAAAATTAACTCTTGGCGAAATTTGGTTAAACAATTTTTCTATTTAAATGTAAAACTTAAAACGGCACCCAGCCGGTAAAAAATGGGTCAAATAAAATATAGAAATAATCCTATTTTATAAATCTAACATGATCTACAACTTTTATTTGTAACAATGTTGTCAATTTCACCTCCTTGGGGTATCTACTGTAGTAAATCAAGGTCACTCTGAAGTAGGGTATTGTGTGGACCCGGGAACAAAGATATATGACGTCATCGATGACGTCACAAAGATATATGACGTCATACCCCCCTCCCACCAAGAAGAAGGAATCTGTGTCTCCAGCAACGATATTAATTTCGCAGTTGAATTCGTCGCGATATTTTTGCAACTCTTCATACTGCAGCTGGTATATCCTGAGTTTGGATAAATCAAGTACGGTTTGACCAATGTAACTAGGTCTATTCAAACACACTATGTCCTTCCTCAATAAAACCGAAATCAAGTCATCATCGATTTTCGTGGATTTACGAAAAGTCGGTTTCGAACAGAATGTTAATAATCTCTGTGAAGAATTACACAGACGTAAATTAATACGTTTTTTAAGATTTTCAACAGTCTTGCCGTAAAGACTGTTGTTTAATAATTTATAAAAATTTTTATCGAGTTTATTTGTCGAGGCTGCTCGTAACGCCGTATTTGTGTTAATATAATTTTTGAAAATTTTATCTTGTTTAAATTTAATTACTCTATGTGTTTTTGTTATTTTAACATCTAATTTAATAAATATTTGTAGAAGCCTCCAATGAAGAACGTAGTTCCTCTTGGGGCTATGTGTAAGCAACAGCTTCTCTATTTTCGAACCCGGTACACACATCTTTTCAGCGGCAACGGGAAGATCGTCCAGTTTGTCGTGAATTGACGTCGGTATTTCTAAATCCACGAAAATCGATGATGACTTGATTTCGGTTTTATTGAGGAAGGACATAGTGTGTTTGAATAGACCTAGTTACATTGGTCAAACCGTACTTGATTTATCCAAACTCAGGATGTACCAGCTGCAGTATGAAGAGTTGCAAAAATATCGCGACGAATTCAACTGCGAAATTAATATCGTTGCTGGAGACACAGATTCCTTCTTCTTGGAAATTAAACATTGTAGTCTTGACATTCTTTTACCTGCGATGATTAGAGATCAATTATTAGATACTTCGAATTATGACCCAAATCATCCTTTATATAGTAGGAACCTTGATTCTGTCATTGGTAAATTCAAAGACGAGAATAAAGGGTTATTATATAAAGATTGGGTGTTCTTGAGACCTAAATGTTACAGTTTGATGGGTGATGAGGAAAGTATGAAGGCTAAGGGGATAAGTATGAAAGATACTGGACTAACACATCAGTCGTATCTAGATTGTTATTTAAATGATAAAATATACACAGTCCCTCAGTTTAGAATAACGTCAAAAAATCACCAACTTTTTAGTATTAAAAATAATAAAAGAGCCTTGACATGTAGAGATGATAAGCGAAATTGGGTGGATAAAAATCAAAGTTTGGCATATGGCCATTATAGGGGCGGTGACACCGTTATATTTACAGATTCAACGGAAGCTATCTCAGCAGATGATACAGATGATTTCCATGATCCAGCAGATGATAATTATTTTGGACATGATTATTTTCGATGATGTGTTTAAATTATTTAATAAATGTATTAGTCATATTGTCTTGAATATTTTTTAACAGTAACTTTGTGAACAATTTTTATACATTGTGTGTAATAATAATATGTTAAAGTTTTGTTAGTTACCTTTATGACCTTTACCCAGTGTGTTAATAAATTTTAGTGTATATTTAAAGTATAATTTCTTTGTTAATGTTTTGTCTTGAATATTTTTTAGCAGTACATTTGTGACCTTTACCTTTGTGACCTTTGTGAGCAGTACCCATAATAATAATAATATTAATAATAATAATAATAATAATAATAATAATAATAATAATAATAATAATAATAATAATAATAATATTAATAATAATAATAATAATATTAATAATAATAATAATAATAATAATAATAATAATAATAATAATAATAATAATAATATGTGTTTTATTACATTGTTTAATAATACCCTTGCGAGTTGTTGAGCGTGACCAGTACCCTTGTGAGCAGTACCCATAGAGGGACAGAATATTTTGTCGGATAGACTCGGAGTATATAGATTAATAATAATAATATATCGATGAGAACACTAACTTGTTGCGTGTGGACATTAATAATATTTTTATACATTGTGTGTGTGTGTGTGACCATAGGGGAACAGAATATTTTGTCGGATAGACTATATTGTGTGTAATAATAATTTTATTTTATCAACCGTCAAAATAAGGTTTTAAAATACCGCAACGTAATATAAAATTTAAAATACCGCAACGTAATATATTTTTAAAATACCGAAACGTAATATATTTTTAAAATACCGCAACGTAATATAAATTTTAAAATACCGCAACGTAATATAAATTAAAAAAAAAATTTAAAAAAAAATACCCAACCCCCTCCCCCGGGGGAGGGGGGTATGACGTCATATGTCTTTGTGACGTTATCGATGACGTCATATGTATTTGTTCCCGGGTCCACACAATACCCTACTCTCTGAGTAGGGTTAGGGTACCCTAGGGGTGATCATCTGAGGTTGAAACATAGCATATGACCTGTCCCGAGTCAAATGAGGGCCACATGTAAAATTTCAGCACCCTAGGTCCAGCGATGGGGAATTCTATGGGTAACAAACAAACAAATTCTTATCTTTATATATTAGAAAATAATTTAAGGCTTTTCAGTTAGTTTTAAAAATATAAATTTCATAATATTGATTTTCAAAATTTGTGTCAAATAATATTTTTATTTTCAAAAAAAGATATTATTAAAACCCAGCTGGTAAATATTTTAAATACTTTATTAATTTTTAATGAAACTGTTATTTTTACAAAAATTTTAATGTATTTAATTTTGCAGTATTTTTTGCATTTTATTTTATTTTTAAAATGATCATTTTACAATCAATATTCCCACATCATGTAGCATATATTGAGGTAATAGTGACCTAGTTAGATAACTGATATATTATCGAATAATAATTTATCCTTAAATTATTACTATTATTTTCGTAACACAGCGAAATACAGTGCCATTTTTTTGTAGAAATTTTTAGAATAACTTTTCTCACAAACTGTATACTAATTGCATTCCAAAATAACTATGATAACATTGTAACTAACCGAGACCAATTTCTAGAGTTATTTAATATGAAAATTTTGACAATTATTAAATACCACATCACAAAAATGCGAATAAGTAAAGTCATAATTAAAGGTGACTTGCAAAATGTGACTTTCATGACATAAAAAGTCTCGTCATATTTGTGTTAAATTCGTCTTATTTAAATGAAGTTGACCAGGTGTTCTTTTCTACTTTCTCTTTAAAAATATTCATTCTTCGGCGCTTATTTTATATCTTAGTTTTACATAAAAATTCAGAAATTTCAGCACATTAGGCTAAATATTAATATCTAATATAGGATAATTAGTTTGCATATAGAAGAGGATATACACATCAACCTAAAATAATGACAAAATTTGTGAACTACTGTCAAAAATTAAGTGCATTTACACCAGAAACCACTTAGATACGTTTCTTACATTAAAGAAACATACATACTTACTTTGGTTTCGTGCTGATGTTCTCATTGATAGTGCAATGAGATACACCTTACACTATCGGAATTTAAAAAAAGTGGTAAAAAAATTAAATACTGCACACAAATACAACACATACTAAAAACTCATGCAAACTTTCGATATATAGAAATACACCACTGAGATACGTTTCTATCATAACCTTATTTTAGACAATTCTGAGAAAAAAAGATCGCTGAAAATGTTTTTAAATGTTATTTTAAAGAAACTACGTGAAATTGTCATGAAAATGACGAAATATCATCGTAAGAATTATTTTTGAGTTAAAATTAAGCTAAACATTCATTAGAATTTCTGATATTTATTTCAGAAATGTTTTAGAAAAATATATTTTGGCGATTGATTTAATTATTTAATTATAATTAAAAATATATCTGACTTACATTATATTAAAATAATTCCGAAATAGTTATATTGAAAGATGTGGCATTTTCCATTAGCTCGGGTTTCCAATTAGCTCGGGTTCTCCATTAATGAATTAATTTTTAATTAATTTTGTTTTTGTAATTTATTCCTTCTAGGGACTATTACAGTTGAACTCGTCTTATTATTCGGTATCCGACCATACCAGTTTCCCCCGGAAAATATTCATTTTTAATTTTTGATTTTTTTAAATTAATTTTTTGTACTTTAAAGTATTGTGAATTTGGTGTTTTTATGGATTTTTCACCTCAATTTTGTACCTCTCTTTTTGAACCTCAACATACGGTTCAAATATATTCACTGCTTCTCCATTAAATTATTTCATGATATTCATAATTTCTATGACTAAAATTTATACAAACAACATCCATTCCAAAAGAAATCATTTTGTGAAAAACTATAATAATTTTCTATTGTTTTTGACGATTTCTTTCGATAGTATTTAATCTTTGATAATTTTGCAATCCTTAAAAGCCATAGAATATTATTTTAAAATTTTAAAAGTAAAATTTTTTTAAAATAAAAATATTGGATAAAACTTTAAATTCGAAATTAAATCAAAATCGAATCAAAAGGCAGATAATTCAATTAAAAAAGATAAAAATTTTCAAATTTCTTTTTCAAACTATTTGCTTAAGTCAATTTAATATGACTATTTCATTGTCGAAAATTTTCATCGGTTTTTGTTTTGAATTAACTCAAAACTTGTAGCAAAAGCATTAATTATTTTAATAATAATAATAATAATAATAATGATAATAATAATAATAATAATAATAATAATAATAATAATAATAATAATAATAATAATAATAATAATAATAATAATAATAATAATAATAATAATAATAATAATAATAATAATAATAATAATAATAATATAATTAATAATTAATAATAATAATAATAATAATAATAATAATAATAATAATAATAATAATAATAATAATAATAATAATAATAATAATAATAATAATAATTGTTGGGCTGAATTAGGTGTGGCGTTGGGCTGAGTTGGGTGCAGGAAAAAGTCAAAAATAAAAATGAATAACTAAAAATTTAGTATTAAATAAACTAAGTAAAGAGAGTTGAAGGAATTACTAAGGAAAGATTAAACAAACATATAAAATAAAGATAAAACAATTAAAAAATAAAAATCATGAGATAAAGGAACAAAATACCAACCATAGCCAATAGACAAAAGATAAAATAATTAAATAAAAATAAGAATTAGGAGAACAAAACCTAAATACGATAAACATAAAATATTTACATAAAATAATAAATAAAAGCGAAAAAAAATTAGAAAAACAGCCAATTACACATAGAAACACCAAAGGAAATACACAAAAAATACAGAGAAATATAGGAAATAAATAAATAAATAAATTAACAAAATAAAATAAATAAACAACCCAAGAAAAACATTTAAAACATAAGAAATAAGAAAAATAACCAAAATACAACATAATCCAGTCCTGATTGGACAAAATATACTATATAAGATAGACACTAAGTCCTTCGTTCAACTCTTACAAAATCCATTACAGGTAAAATTTTATTCATTCTAAAACTAACTCTTACGAAATCCATTACAGGACTATTAGCTAGCAACTTCACAAAACTCATTACAGGAATCACATAGGACTATTAGGAAATCTACCAAACGTTTACAGAGGACTCGAACTTATCACCGAACTGAGAATTATTTGAACAGTAACTACTTAAAGATCATTGACGGATTTTACGGGACTAATTTCCACATCGAACTCAGCCTAACAGTTTAGAATCAAATTGAAAGGAACAAATAAATGATTGATGTTTTTAATTGGTTACGAATTTGTATTAATAATTATTGCATTGTATCATAATTTTCATCAGATAAAATATTAAATTGATAGAATTTTATGACTTTTCTCTTCACGGGAACTGGTGACGATGCCGTTTGGGAACTCCGAGTATGATGGCCATGAACCGAAAATACAGGAGCAATAAATGAATAATGTTGCAATTTTCCACGAATATACGATTTGTGTTCAGACCAAAATAATAATATTAGTATGAGATCAATGTATGAGAAGTGTAATGGAGAGCGATAGAATTATTTCATGTTGAATGCGGTTGAATAATAAATCCTAGTACTAGTAGAATAGGATGTGGCACTTCATACTCTGAGCCAAAGGACATGGTCACCAGGTAGTTCGATATATTTACCATTTTATTACTAAAACCCACTGATTTCAGTTATAAATCTTTATTCATACATATCTTTACATTTTCATTTTTATTATATATCATGGGGGTGGTAGATCCGTCTATCGTGGTGGTCTGGAGATAGTCGGTAGAAATACCGGTGGTCCCAAGGTAATCCATGGTAAGTGGAGAAACCAATGAGGTAGTAATGTGAAAACATAGTAATTCCATGAGATAAGTGTCTTCATCGAGGAGCAACCAAAGGAGAAGTATGTCCGTCACAGTCGTCCTACGAAAATTCCGGATGTCTCGTATACTTCGATCGTTTGAATAGATAAAGTAGAGAAAAATTTAGCCGTTAAAGATGTCAGTCGTAATATCATAATGAGAAATTTTCGGTTCAATCGTTGATAGAGGACTTATATCTTCAGATCTTCTGTTATAGAATGACCAACTTTGGCCGAAATCTCGTAATTACTTCCAATGTCCAGTTACTCATAGTTTTCATCTCCAGTAGTAAACGTAATGATTTCTCGCAGAAATTTACAAATCCACTTTTCGACATGTAGATTCGGACATCGTTTGAAAATCTGTGTAAGGTACAACTTTGTTCTTTTTTATGTTTTAACAAGGGGACGGGACGTTGGCCCATTTCGTTGGACGTAAACCTCATTACGAAATTAATTAAAGAAACTATATAGCGATAATTTGCAATGGTAAATTATCGCTATAGTAAAAAATAAAATTAAAAAATTGATAATAAAATTTAAAAATCTATAACTCCCTAACGCCGAGGCTAAAGATAATTGTGCGAAATAAACGTGGATATAAAAGAAAACCAAATCAAATTGACTCAATTTATTAACAAAATATTATCCAAAGAATAAACCAAGTGTCGAAAGAAAACAGAAGCCAAATAAACTGAAACCATATTACCAAGCAAATAAACTTAGAAACCAGAAAACAGAAATAAACAAGTCGAAGATATATAAAATTTAAGATCTCAGTATCAAAAGATTCTTCGCCAGTCTTATTTATCTATAAAACTGTCGGACAACAATCAAATATCAGAGGAACTCAAACAGTGGAATTGTACGAAAGGCCAGGAAGATATATTAGACATATTAGGGATATTAATTCACCTGAATACAAAGAGATTCCTCGGCCCTCTATTAGTGACCAAAGGACTGATTACAATATAAATTCATTCAGACATGTGCGAACCAAGTTTACCGTCAAAAGGACCGAAACCATGCTTTTCTTGTGCTGACAAAAATGTCGATATCAAAACGCTGCAAGAACACATAAGGGTTCTGAAGAAGCGTATTGAGATGCTCGAACACACGTGGTTCTCCCGCCACAGATGAAGGAGGAGAAGACAAAAAACAAAGACAGTCTCCTGGAGGAAAGCCGTTGTCAGCGGTTGACAATCAAGGCTCAATAGGAAGCACTACACCAGGTGTATTCCGAATCAGAAATAAGGAGAAGGGTTCGAGAATACCCGATCAAAAATGGGACGAATGTGTTTCCCTTGTATCATCAGGCTGACGAACAACGTTTACCTCCTACAAGTTGTACCGGTCACAGCTTCAGTTTTCCACAAATTATCGACCCAATTCTGTCCGGGTCATTGAAGGAACAATGCCCATCTACAATAATGTGCCAAAAAAACCGCTCATATGTCGGTACGAAGTCATCCGACCGAACGTCAAAGAAAAGAAAGCGTTCCTCTCGGGCGGAATGAAATCATAAACGCCGAGATGAGATCGCCGCTCTAGAGGCATCTCTATTTGCCACCCAGGCTCTGAGTGCACAAGTTCCGAAAGAAAAGATACCAACACCAAAATAAACTTATCGTATCATTCCATCCAGAACACTCCATCCTCCAGAAGACGCTCAGCTACAGGTAGACATAGATGCCCTGTTAGCCGAGGAAGGAATACCCTTCTGACCGGCAAGTGGAAGACAACTTCAATACTATCCGTGATTATATGAACATCATTCCAAAATCTGAATATATTTTTTTTGTAAAAGTTAATCGTTAAGTATCTGAAGAGTTTGAATAATTTGCTGTCTTATGTAATATAGGTTGTTAATGTCTGTTTCGTGCTTTATTGTTGTTTACTAGTTTGTCTGAGTAAGATTTTGACTTGTCCCTCCGTATATCAATATTTAGTGAGTAAAGTCGTCCCCTTGGACCAGGGTCGTACTGTCTTGATTGCATGAAAAATGAGGTAAGCCCTTCTACGGCACTCCTGAACCCTTACAGTGAATCTTACCGGGAGTAGTCCTAACATAGGGGCTCACCTGCTGGTAAATTCCGACCTGCGTGTGCACTACCAACGTGACACATCATCACGGGCACTCGTATGGGAGGTTATTGTCAAATTATGAAGGTTGCTTAGAGAACCAATTCTGAGCATGTAAACATCTTCCCCCTAAGTAACCAACATAATAATAATAATAATAATAATAAATAATAATAATAATAATAATAATAATAATAATAATAATAATAATAATAATAATAATAATAATAATAATAATAATAATAATAATAATAATAATAATAATAATAATAATAATAATAATAATAATAATAATAATAATAATAATAATAATAATAATAATAATAATAATAATAATAATAATAATAATAATAATAATAATAATAATAATATAGAAATAATAAAAATCATTAAAATTAAAAAAGAAATTCGAAGAAAGGTTCGGAAACTGGGATGAAATAAAAGAAATTCTGTTAAATGAGACAATGAAATAAAAATTGAAAACACGGTCATTATTAATTAATTAGTACATGAGGAAACTAGAACGAAAAGGAAAACCATAAAATTAGCTTGGCAGTTCATCTAAATAGGAATTTTACGATGATATGAATGGTTTATAAATCGGTTCGAATTGGTTGTCAAGATCTATATAGCAAATATAAATTAAAATGGAAAATACGAATGTATGATGGGATTATCTGTAATATGTAAACTGTAATATGTAAATTAATAAGTTAAACAATAAAGAGAGAGGCAAGAAGTAAAGACAGACAGAAAAGAGAAAGAAAGAACAAATCCTTGGGCAGAAAAAAAGAATTGAGAATACATAAGAAAAAAGAAGTCAGAAAACTTTATAGATAATTTTTTAAAAATTTTGAAGTATAAGATAAATTCTAGTGATAACAATTGTTCAAATCTACGTGAATTACAAGTAGAGAGGATGCAAAACAAAATCAAGAGGGAGCAATTCAATCTAAAGTGTCGAAGTTTTGAAAACCGAATCTACTAGTCAAATAACAATAAATTCAAATATATTGTTATTCCTTATTTAGTGTCATTTTATACAATGATCTATTGTGATTGTCCAATTAGCTTATTTTGTCGTATTTGTAAAGGCTGTCAATCAGCTATAATTGTATTTAAGCCATAAATTCGACATTCTAAAGAATTTATTATTATTATTATTATTATTAGATCAAGCAAAGAATCAGATCAATAATTCTTGAAATCTTATATCACAGACATGTTGGGGTAATAAAACTCAATAAAAACACCAAAATAACGAAAGTGCAAAACTTAATTAAATATTTATAAAATGTAAAAATTGATATCGATCGGGAGAAATGGGTACGATTAAACGCTAAATCATGAGGTGAATCGAAAGACAATTATAAATATTTAGTGAGAGGTCCATAGAAAAAGTTATAATAAAATAACAAACTAATTAAAAAATTAATTAATCGCTAATGAGAAGCCAGAGTCAACGGGAAATTCGAACGATGAAGAAAACTCGGAGATCACTCAGACCCAGCTAATTAGACAATCATCAAAGGAAGTCGAAGCAGACTCGATTGAGTGCCGGCTAGGAATTAAATTGGTAGGATTCCGATAATCCCCAGCAGATTTAAAATAACGCTCAACCAATGTGTGAGAAAAATGCCGATAATCCTCAAAAAAAATCAAAATTATTTTTACCCAATATCGAATAACGCCTTTCAGAAAAGTATAAAAAGAAAACTGAAAAAGCCGCCAGTTGGTCGAAGAAAACACTATCAGAGGACAGTTATGAAACTTCAAGAGAACTAAAGAAATAATAGAATTCAAGTAAAGCTAGAGAGAATTATAAACTATCGTACCAGAAAATGTGATTACCCTTTGGACAACAGATATTATTTATTTGATTGGAAAAGGACACGAGGAGTCAGCAATTAATCGACTAGCTAAATATTAACCCAACAGACAAAACCCAGAAATAAGCATAATAATAAATATGATCTATCAAAGGAGTTGATGGCATTTGAAGTCTAATTCGAAAATACGCATAAATATATAATAAAAGATTGATTGAAAGTCTGGAAAGAAATAAATATAAAGGAAAATATGGTACTTCCGTGTTATCTTACCCCCAAAAATTAAATTAAAAAAGAACACATATAATTATTATATTTATTTTCTAAATCACAGTTACAAACTCAGCAAATGTTTGTAAAGAGTTTGTAAATGGTCATCCAGGTGGCCATAAAACCACAATGTCGTTGAGAATAGTTTCGAACACATCGGCACTGTTGCTTAGAACAAGTTTGCGCCACATAAACTCACATAATCACATAATCACATAAATCACAGATAGCCTTAATAGATTCATGTTCAATAATGTTCAATAACGTCATCAATAATGTATTCTCTCATTTTTTATATTGTTATTTTGTATTTTATAATTTAATTTTTGGGGGTAAGATAACACGGAAGTACCGAAAATATTATATAAATAATGTAAAATTAAATATCTAAAATGAATAAAATAAAATTTTCAGACTGTTACCAAAGAGGCGGCGGATAAAAGTTCCTTCTGTCATGAAATTTTATATAAAAATTGTGACAGTGAATGAGATTCTAAGATTTTAGAGATGCGTTTCGTATATATTTATATTATCTGATTCAGATCATGTGGATCAGTTTTAACGATCAAATAAACAAAA
The DNA here is from genome assembly GCA_959609185.1 of Schmidtea polychroa. Taxonomy (NCBI): domain Eukaryota; kingdom Metazoa; phylum Platyhelminthes; order Tricladida; family Dugesiidae; genus Schmidtea; species Schmidtea polychroa. Next base: position 44,686 of record CAUHTR010007653.1, on the reverse strand, counting down.
TTTGTTTAAATGATATTATTATGTTCTGGTGACATTTATTCGGTGAAATGATTTTAGATTTGAATTATTTATACTTTTTTTACCGCCTCTATTTCCCCGCCATGATAGAATGTTTGATTGGATATAATTCACTTTTCTATTTATTTAACATTTATTCTAATATAAAATAAATTTAATTAAAATTAGCAAAATTTATTATGAACCTACACGTAATTATTTGGATTTTTTCAACACAAAATGGGACACCAAAGGCATGTATGTAACTGTGTTGACCAAGAAGGGTCAAGAAAGAATAATCATTATGACCGCTCGTTTGTACAAGTCCAGATTTGCAATAGGGAATCGCTGCAAGTCGAACAAGATCCTATACAATGTGTAACAAATGTGTAAGAAGACTTAAAATTTTGGATTTTGAAAGCTTTTGAAAAAAATATAAAAAATCGATTTCTATAAATATAATACACATTGCATCCATAATTGATTTTGTAAAAATCCTACTTAAATTCAGGGCCGTAACAAGTCATTATTGCGCCATGTACCGTTCATATATCTGGCGTCCCCAACACGCGAATTCAAAACAACCTACTATATTAATTATAATGTTCCTGTTAAGATTGTTAACTATGTATTCATCTCCAGCTATTATAATAGGTAGTAATGCTCTTAAAATTCAGTTGTTAATTGAAAAAATGACAGGAGCTCATTTTATGGACTAACATTTTACAAAATACACACCTACGAAGGCACACTAATGGACCAATCCAACCAATAATGTTAAAGATGGCTAGCTAAGGTGTCGTTTATATTCGTGCATACCATTTGATAATGTTTTTTAAAATTTTTTGATAACATTAAAAAAATGTTCCATCCCAAATTTGCGCCTCTTTCAGATGTGCGCCCTGTGTAAATGCGTAAACTGAAACGAGGCAAATCGATGCAGTATTTTTCATGTATTTTTCATAAGAAATGATATTTAAATTTCACTCTGATATTTTTATTAAATTGTTTCACAATATTAATTTTATGATATTTCATTAAACCTGAATTCTAGAATTTGTCGAATTGCATGCAGAAATGGTTGTCAGTCGGTGAGAGTTTGGCCGAGTGATATGAGTGAAAAAGAGTTTCATACTTCAATTCTCTCAGCTTTTGAAAACCAGTTTGTGAGACATGTAGGCGAGTATTGTCTTGAAAAAAGATTGAATCTTGTCTACACCCATTTGAGTTTGTGCCTTGGACACTAAAATGGCTTAATTCGGCTTTGTCCTCGATAAATAAAATAATTTAACACTAGGACGGCCGGAAATATTTTATACCTTGGAAGGCCAAACCGGTCAATTTGACCGGTGCACATATGCTCCTTATTTTCATGCTGAGATTTCTATGATGCAACTCATTTAGCAATACTTTCTTTGTGCTACTAACACGCTTTCAAAATTTAACTATTTTTATTCTAACAGTAGTTAATTTATTAAACTACTTACAACAATGAAATAAAAATATTTGTTTAGCTGACACAAAGCTACACTATTTTAAACATTGTCTTTGCGTTTATTCAGACTGGTATGTATGTATACTTCATTTCTTGTTTATAAATATTCTCTTGCTTTTATTCAAAGATAGTGCTTATTAAAAGTGTAATTAAGCAAGCATTAAGAGTTCTAAGTTTTGAAATTTGGTAAATTAAAAGAATCAAACGAAAAACTTAACGAAATGTCATAAGACAATATCTAATAATTGTTATAGAAAATCTTTGAACTTCTTGGGATAACAAACATTATAAAACCGTGTTTTCATTAGAATCCAATAATAAATTTGACGTTTCTTATTTTACTGACGGAGTTTTTATCATTATTTTAGAATCAAATATGCCAACTAAAAGAATTGCTGCTCAACGTGCTTTACAGAAGCTATGGAATATTGACGCTGCTCTCTCCGAAGATGAAGATCAGCCTATGGGAAGTGATGATGAGCCTGAAAGAAATGATTCTGACGAAGAGTTACATGAATGGAACTCTGATGATAATGGAAGTTCGTTAGAAAGTGACAATGAGTCAGTCAATAGCTCAATTTCTTCATTAGAAAATCAGCTTTTATCTGGCAGGGATGGCACTCTTTGGAATCAAGTAGAAAACAATCACGCTATTAGTGTTGGCAGATTCCCTGCGCACAATATTTTTAGTGGAACACCTGGTGTGAAAGCTTTTGCAAAGCGCAAAATTGACTCACCCCTGAGCGCTTGGCGCTTGATAGTCTCTGAGGGAATGCTGAAGTTAATTCAAAAATACACAATTATGAAAGGAAAAGAAGCTTCGTCAGACTGGTGTATCAGTCTACAAGAATTAGATGCTTTTCTTGGATTGCTGTATCTCCGTGGTGTGTTAGGCTTTCGCCGACATTCTATCAATTCAATCTGGTCATCTCAATTTGGATCTCCTTACTTCAGAGAAGTCATGTCTCGGAACCGTTTCCGTGAGATACTGTGCTTTCTTCGTTTTGATGAACAATGTTCTCGACGTCAAAGAGTAGAACAAGATAAATATGCCCATTTTCGTGAAATATTTGACTTGTTTGTTTCAAACTGTCTTCAAGTTTATACTCCTAATCCCTTCCTTACTGTCGACGAGCAACTTTTGCCGCTAAAAAATAGGTGTTGCTTCATCCAATTTATGCCAAATAAGCCTGATAAATTCGGTATCAAATACTGGATTCTCAGTGATGTCAAAACCAAATTTGTCATCAATCAAATGCCATATTTAGGGGCTCACGATAGAAACGAACGCTGTGGATTACGGCTGGGTGATTTTGTAGTCAGGAAACTAATGGAGCCATTTTTCAATAAAGGATACAATGTCTGCATTGACAATTTCTTTACAAGTCTCTCACTAGCTGAACATCTCCTTGTAAATCGAACAACATTGGTTGGTACTGTAAGATTAAATTCACGCTTTTTATCATCAGCTCACTTGGAGAAAAAGCCTCTTTTTGAATCGACTCATTTATCGTGTCAAAACACTGTCACTGTTTCCTATCAAGGCAAATCGGACAAGAAAGTCATTGTCATGTCAACATTCCATTCTACTGCTAGTGTGAGATCTGACGAAAAGAGAAAGCCTGAAATGATACACTTTTATAACAAAAATAAGACAGCTGTAGATACCATGGATAGCATGTTGCGTTTATACAGCAGTAAAGCCGCAACAGCAAGATGGCCAGTCGCTACTTTCTATGATTTGCTTGATAAAGCAGCTCTCAACGCTCATGTTATTTTCAAAGATGCTACGGGATCAACTATAAAAAGAAGGGATTTTATTTTTGAATTAGCTACATCTCTTTGTGAGGAGTTCAAAAGCCGTCGAACAGCAAGTCCCATCTCTGGTGAACTCTGTTCTGAACAACCAAAATTAAAGAAGCGAAAAACTTGTTCTGCTCCTCATTGTCATAACAAATCCGGAGCTATATGCCATGTATGTAGTAAAGTTTACTGTGGAAAACATTCCCAAATGACTGTTAAATGCTTCGGTTGTGTGTAAATTATATTTGGTTTTATATTTTCTAGTATGTAAGATGATTATGTGTGACTTTCTTGTGTGTTTCAATATACCGGTCAAATTGACCGGTTCGACCTTCCATGGGGATGGCCTCATTATCTCAGTCGTGACAAATGCTATAATTGAAGCTTTGATATGCACAACAAGTTCACTAAAAATGAATAATTGTCACAAAATATGAGACGTTAATTCCTTTTCGTTTTCTCACAAAATAAAAATGAAATTGCTTAACGGTCAAAATAACCGCTCTGGCCGTTCCTAGTGTTAAGCCGACCCATAAAAATTATTTTTCAGTTCCTTAGAATCGGTAAAATTTGAAGTTACATCAGATGTTTGGAGTGAAAAATATTTGCATTTAAATGAATTTTTCTTTTAAAGATTTTAAAAGATTTTATATTTGATATTAAGCATAAATAATTTAAATAAATTAAAGAATTTTTGATTTCTAGAACAAAAATTTTCAAAAATTAATAATAATTAAACATTTTTATGTTTGAATTTACAATTTTATATCACATTCAACAATTTTTAGAAAGACAGGAAAGTATTAAAATCTATAGTAATTCTAACCCTTACCCAAACGGCAACTGCAATCCTAAATCATGAGTCAGTGTTCTTTGAATTGTAATTTTCCTTTATTGCTTTAATTACCATTGACATACAATGCCCCAAGATACTTTAAACAACAATCAAGTAATGTTGATAAAATGAAATTACTTAGTTTTGATGCATTAGTCGATGAATTTGTAAAAGAAAAATTACTCGGGTATAAAGCCCTCAGGTATAAAGCACAATGATATGCCCTATTCATCATATTCATTAATGATAAATCAACTCTAATCTTCGTTGTATTCTGTGATGACCTTGAGTCCAAAATGTTTAAATTCTCGTTTCTCTCTGCACCTGGACGTTTAATAAACGAGCTCCTAGTGTCCTATATAGTAAAAATAGAGAACTGTATTTTGATCGTTGAGTTTATGATGAATTGTCTTTGTGAACTATAAGTCATTTACATTATTGAAATAAAAGGTTGTTCATTCCACACGACCCACTGAACTCTAGTATGATGAACGCTTAAGGTTATGTATTAAGACCTTGGAACTACGAACAAACCAAAAGCTTGTCGCAGTCTCCGATCTGTTTATATTGATTTTAGCTCCGCCGCAGTATTCCACGGTACTTGTCTTACCTGTTACGAGCATAAAACTGATTTGCTTAGGCGCACACGAGGTAGTCGTCGTCCACACGTGCCACATGACATATACCGATGAACGGTTTAGTAAAACTGCCACCCTCTGTTGATCATATTAGTTTAATGACTTGTTTCTCAAGATGGCTGTGATCCAAAAAAACAATAATAATAATATATGTTATTTGCTGATGAAAGTGATTTCACTTTGGAATATTGTCCGAAAGCCAAAAATTCATCCAATAATCTATTAACCTTTACAATTAAAACGACTTACTATGGTTCAATAAGATACATAAAGGTATTAGCATAAGTTAGTCTTTGTGATTGAAATGCGTCGGTATATATAGGCTAATTTTGGTGTGTGAGTATGTGTGCGTGCATTGAATTTGAATTATTTTAATTCTACTTAATTTTGAATTTTAATTTTTATCAATTTTGATTGAGATTTTTCGTAATTTACTATTTATTTTACTTTCTAATTTTTATATTTTATTTATTTTTCATTAATTTCGTCACCATGACGGATAGGGGTGTTTTCTAGAATATTCTATGTTGTTTTAAGGATTTTAATATATAATTATCATTTTTTAAATTCTTATGATATTCCATTTTAAATTTTGCCAATTTAGTTATTAAATTTTTATCTTTTAGTTGACTTCGATCAATTACTAGGCGGTCATGATAAATTTCGACATTTTTATAGAATATTCTAGTTTTCTGTTCCTTTCTATTATAGGTTTTATACCAAATTCATTTTCTGATGGTATTTTACAGAAATCTTTTGAATTTTCATTCTTATCTCATCTTATCACAATTAATTCAAATATGCTTACTTCGTTATGTATCTATGTTGGGTTTGAGTTGACTTCATGTAATACTTCTTGCTTTTGTTTCATTTTATTTTACTTTTATGTTTATTTTTTTGTTGTTGAGTAAATTTTGTTTATTCGTTTAATCGATGTTTTGACGTGTTTTGAGTTTACTCGTCTTGATCTTGTGTCTGTGTTCCGACGCCTTTCAGTCACTTTTCAGCTACTTGGGGCTCAAAATCAGTTCTAGCCCAACAGTACAACAATGCGATCTAGAAAACATAAACAGAATAATTAAAAAATATGCTAATTGAAATTTTAATATCAAACACGGTCGTCCTTAAAAACACACCAATAAAGGGATCTATATCCAGTAAGTAGACAAATACACATAATTGTAAAAATTTTACCTCTTTCAGACATTAAATTCTATCCATTCCTGTTGTAAAATGAAATAGTTTTCTTCAGTATGGAGTTATACGAAAATTGGTGATTTGGTTTGCTCAGAATTTGAAACCAATTAATCCAACTTTAATTCAAATTTAACATATAAAATATAAAATATAAAAATGAATAACCCTGTAATTAAACATTTTATTTATTTTTGAGAAAGTTGAACTAAATTTTATAATTTATGGAAAAGACTTCTATTTTATTCTTTTTAAAAATTATTTAGAAAAAGTTTTCACAATATTTTATTTACAGAATTTAATATATTTCTGATGCCTAACTTACTATTAATAATACTTGTTTAAATATATCAAATAGTAATAAATTATGTGTATTTAAAATAATATTTTATAAACATTTTTTATTATTTTCATTTTGATAATTATATATATATTTTTTAATTTATCAAACATTATTTTCAATAGAAACTCACTGTATTAGTTTTTTAGATTAATTATTGACCATGACTACCCAAGTAAATATTTCATCATATAAAGTAGCTGAGAAACTTACAATTATTAATGATCGACTCAGTGGAATATTAAAAAGAGTATATTTTATGAAACAGGAATTAAATTCAGCAGACAAACCATTGTTTCTTCCCGGCGGAGATAAAATGTATGAGCCAGCGTTAAAAATTCTTTGTAAGAAATTTCCGAGTTCGGATTACAAAATATTAAATTCTTCATTTCAACCATTAATTAATATCCACGATGATATTCTTAATCGGTTGTCTTCGTATTATTATACATTGGTTGATGTTGAAGAAATGAAAAGACCAATTTTCGAATTATTAGAAATTATTAGAAAATTCAATGTTCAATTAGACATTTCAATTAATTTTGAATTAACGAAAAGTTATTTGGAAATGATAACAAATTTTTCCGTTATTTTACTTCTTTTGACAAAAATACCCGAAGTAAAAGCCATTATGGCGTTATTTAATTTTGCTTATGAATATAAAACCGCAGAATCAGAAAAGCATATTCAACATATGAGTGAGAAATTATTAGAAACTCAACCGGAAAAAGTTATTAAACAACTTTGTTTTGAATTCAATCCCTATACACGTTTCATTACAGCCGCTGTTAGATCTTTATCAAATTGCTTTACTCCTCGTTTAGTGAAATCTCAAAATTGGACTGAAGTGAAATTTCTCGACATTCTCCATGAACCGGATAAAT
>CAUHTR010007653.1:0-32500 GCA_959609185.1 Schmidtea polychroa | reverse complement strand
CAAGATATTCTATTTATCTCCATTTTGACAAAGAATCGAATATTAGTATTATTATATTGTATTAATAAAGCCGAAAATATCATAAAAACAGATCAAAAGTATCGAAAAATCGAATTTTACTAACCTACCTCGTGATTCAGACTGTTTTTATGAATCCCAATATTTGATTTAGCCTCACAAGTCTATCGAAAAGAAATCCTTTCCTTATTTGTCGTCAAAGAACAAAAATATAGTTTTCATTATAAGAATAACCAGAAATCCTTCTGACTATAGTCAAAATCGCATTTTGCACTTTTTACACTTAAAAATCGATAATTACATTTTTTATGGTGCAAAATATTTGAATGCTTCTGACTGTAGTGAAAATTGCACTTTACAGTTTATAACCTAAAACTCATTTCCAACACAGAATCGAATATTAGTATTATTATATTGTATTAATAAAGCCGAAAATATCATAAAAACAGGTCAAAAGTATCGAAAAATCGAATTTCACTGACCTACTTCGTGATTCCAACTGTTTTTGTGCAATAAGTGATCTTTTATTTCCTTATCCAATTCATTTTCACCATTCTTTCTGATTTCCACCCTTCCGGTGCTTGATTGAAATGAAAATAGGGCATATTTGCAAATGTCACCTACACTAGAATCAATGAAACCAAAACGCCTTCGTCTTGTCCACCAACTGTCTATTTCAAATTCTGAATCCCAATATTTGATTTAGCCTCACAAGTCTATCGAAAAGAAATCCTTTCCTTATTTGTCGTCAAAGAACACAAAATATGGTTTCCATTATAAGAATAACCAAAAACCTTCTGACTATTGTCAAAATCGCATTTTGCACTTTTTACACTTAAAAATCGATAATTACATTTTTTTAAAAGCTTCCGACTATAGTGAAAATTACACTTTACAGTTTATAACCTAAGACCCATTTCCAACTGTAAATTAAAATAAGATTCGAATCGATTTTTGCACAAGCTTTTCTGGCTTTATTTATCTTTGACAATGCAATATTTGTTGACATTTATATTTGCACTTACACAAATCTTATTAATCGAGTTATAAACTAACAGCTGTTAAATGACCTGTTGAATGACCTGTATAATAACCCGAATAATTCTGGCTGGATAAGCCTGATTATAAATGTAAACAAATTCCTTGAACACTCGAACCAAAGATTATCATGAAATAGTTTCGGGTTTCTATATATTCTCAGCAGAATTCAGATAATTCCAGATAACTGATTATTAATTATGCGGCGCATATTGTCAAAGCAAATAGAGGTTGATAAATTTAATTTTACTTCATGCGCCCATTATTTACATTTCATTGGTCAGGCATTCTATATGATTGATAAAAGGAATTTCATCGTCATTACACACTATTACTTCCGAATTTATTAGTTTCTTCCTTAGTTTTTAAATTTGTCTATTTGAAAAAGAATAAATCGTTTAAAATGCGGAAAATTTTTTATTGATTTTATAATTATTTTAGCCTTATAAAATAAATACTACGAACCGCCCTATACAGTTTAACGATGTATAATAATAATAATTAACAATAATAATAATTAATAATAATAATAATAATAATAATAATAATAATAATAATAATAATAATAATAATAATAATAATAATAATAATAATAATAATAATAATAATAATAAATAAATAATAATAATGAATTATAATAGTTTAGTAATATTAGCTAAAATTAAGTAAATAAAATTAATAATATTAAACAATTAAATGATAATTTAACATTTAATTATGCTGCGAATTTTCAACTATAAAAATTCTTTTAATTTATTGAACATATACATCGCATCAAAAGGCTTAAATTATCATTTAATTAATTAATATTTAATTATGCTGATTCCGAGAAATCAAGTAATATTAATAATAATATTATTAATAATTATTTAATAATAATATTATAATAATAATAATATAATAAAGAATAATAATAATTAAAAAAAATGAAAATAATTAATTATATTAAATAATTAATAATAATATTAATAAAATTCAAACTAAATACAAATAATAAACAATTACATGATAATTTAAGCCTTTTGCTGCGAATAATACTAATAATAATAAGTATATTTAATACAAATGAAAAAAATTTATTTCATTATTTAAACTATTGTCAAAAATTTCATTTGTATTAAATATATTATTCGCAGCAAAACGCCTTAAATTATCATTTAATTGTTTTAAATTTAATTAATGCTGCTACCAAGAAATCTATCTACTTTATAAACACAAATAAATAAAGAATTGATATTGATAATGATTAACTAACGATTAATATTATACTACTTGCTAGAAATTTTAGATTAATATGCAGACTGAGTCAAGGGCAAATATTTATTAGATAATTAAGATTAAAAATGACCTTATCTATATGAATCTCACACACGCGTGCGCGCACACACACACACACACACACATATATATATATATTCTCTGATAATGATGATCAGAAAAGTCCAAGATTGTCTTATTGAATTACCTAATCATTATCTGTCAATATTCCATTAGAAAATATCCTAAAATTTAATCAAAATATTAATTTTTCCGTGAAAATTTATTAAGTCCTGTGAGGTGAAATAATTTTTCCATTGATTTGAAAAGCTTTTCTCCCACAGTCAATCGAGTTCCAGTTGAGTGAAAATTTGGTGAAAATTGATTCTATATCGTGATAAAACAATTTTCTAACAACTAAAATAATATAGATTTCGCTATGAATAATTCTAAACATTATTCATCTTATATATTTGCTAATGTTGCTGTAATAATAATCAACAGTCACAATTGAAGTCGTTATTCATTTTTCCTAAGTCATTTACACATTTTTCGATTCATCCAATTAGAATCTCTTTCTCGATAATTTCCATTTTTTCTCTTTGTTTTTTTCTTCTAATGACAATAGGTTAAATATATTTTAAATTAATTTTATTGGACGAAATTAGCTTTATTATTCATCTTAAATATTCACTGAAAAACTCCGAAAAATTGATTCTTTCATTAAAGAAAAGAATTCCAAACAAATCAATTTCACTAATTCATTCAACAAAAAATTTATTGTGGTTATTTCATCTCTTGACAATGTACGACATTAGGGGTTTCGGCACAATAACTTTATGTATGAGTAGCATATCTCAAATTTAGGAACTATCATAAGTATTTTATTAACAATATACATTATAATTCCAATAAATAAATAGGCATTCCATTTCCATAGTGTTCATTAAATGTAAACAGTTTACTCCCATATGAAATTTAATAAATTATTTCTCCATTTCAAATCAAAACTTTATTTTCTCTTTTCTTTTTTCTTGTTTTTCTTTCTTCATTTTTAATTAAATCTTTTCGTTTTTCTTGTTTTTAACTTGACATCAATGCTAACACAATGTGTGCACCGAGGTTCCATAAAAATAGATAGAACTATAAACATCAACGGACTTATGAATACAAGGTAAAATATAACCGACACAAAAAGCATATTAATCTCATCTGTTATAGAAATAAAGTATTAAAACCCCATAATCCTTTCTCCGATATGAACACAGATTATAGTCATATTCCGTATAATGTTGTTTTGATGTAACGTCGTTAGCATAATGCAAATTTATCTCACTAATTCACTGAAAAAACAATTCCAACGTCGCATTCTGTCTAAACCAAACATCGCCGGTACTCGATGTTTAGCTGTACCCTGATAGTAATAAATAGTAAATAAAAATGTGCTATTCACATAAATAGATTTGCATTTACATTCCGATCGTATTCTATCTATTGAATTGAATCATGCTAAATATTTCCCATGTTTTCAATTGAAATTAATTTTGCTGGTATTATAGTGATTTTTCCCAATTCTAGTATTAGAATAATCAAATCCAATCAAATTATTTTCATTTTCATTTCCGATTTATTCTATGTGAAAACATTTTTTTATTTATTTCTAATCATATATAAAATTGGGGAAAAATTTTTTTCCTAATAACTAGACTAAGTGTTGCTGGATTCATTAGGGTTATGAAATTCTCCTGTCAGCTGTTTATCAGCTGGAACGTTGAAACATTTATTATTTACTTCCAATTTTCTATTTTTATTAATCTAGTAAATAAATAGCTTAATTAATTATTATTGGAAGTAATGTGGTATTTTATAATGTTTTACTTACATTTTTCCTTTAAATTTTCCATTACTATCAGACATTTGGACTTCATATAACACAAAAAAAATAATTCCAGCTTATACTGAGTACTTCATTATAATATACTACATATTTCTAGAATAAATATGGCTATAGGAGTATGTAAATAGTGCTAAATTTGTTTTCTATAATTCACAATTATTCTTTTCTCAATTCTCACGACACCTTTTTACTTTATCCACTACACATTGGCCAATAAGCACTAATATGAACAACTAATGCTATAAAGAATGATCTTCCACATAAATGTCAATACAATATGAATTGAGATAGAATCCGGTAATTTAGCCATACCATACGTACCGCTTTTTCTCAAAATTTGGATTTCCTAAACAGTTGCTAGCTTTGATGCTGTAGTATCATTATAACTTTGATTACATCAACTTAGTATCAAATCTGATATAAAAGTATCCTTATATCTTATAAATACGGGCCCTTAATTAAGCATTTGTGAAATTATGACCATATAAATCAGAGCTTCTCAAACTTTTTTTACTTAGCGACCTCATTAACCCTAGCAAATATTCTGCCGATGAAAATAGTAATATAAAATAAAATATTTATTATATTCAAAAAATCTTTTATTTTGAAGCCAACCTAATGTTTTTTTAGTTACAATCTTCCGTTTTGTCTTTAAATTTCTACGACCCCATCGTGGGTCGCGACCCACACTTTGAGAACCACTGATATAAATAACAGATTTATAGCTGAAAATATAATATTAATCGCTAACTTGACAAATTTTTGTTTAAACATAAAAACATATCGTATTCATGGTTTTTATAGAATCACATTCACTGAAATACAACGCGATATTAATTGTAAATAATATAAATAATTAATTCTAATACAAAATATACTAAAATTGATTAACTAACGATTAATATTATATTACTTTTTAGAAATGTTAATTAAATATTGATGGATCAACAATGATTGAGTTTATTGTAAATGTCTATGATACACTTTCCACTTAAAATTACATATTTAAAATACATTATTATATCTATATAAACCTTCCATCAAAGCATTTCTCCATAAATAGGTAATGTCTTTGAAGATTTGATTTAATGTAAAAAAAAACCCGTCAAAACTTTTAATATATGGTGTAATATTATATCTATTAATTACCGATCAAATTCTCCATTTACCATATTCCTTGTGCTTAGTGATAATTTTTTTATTATCTTACTATTTTTCGAATTCCCGCTGTAATCCCACACCGGATGGGGATTCTGTGCGTGTATGCATGTATGGTATTAGGCGATGGATCAGCAGGGTTGATCGAAATTATCCTGTTGCACAAAATTCATTAATTAATCAATGAACGACACCGATTATCCAGTGATGACAACTGGTGAATTCTTGCACATTTTAGCTGCTTCCAAATATATTTTTTTACCATCAATAATGAATTCAACTACATTTTCAACAACACTTATGTTCTATTCGCAGCTGCATTTCCAATAATTTCCTATCCTTTTTCTATTCAGCTTGCAAACCGATGGTAAAGGTGAGGAGATTTCGTTCGTTCGTCAACCATCAGAAATGCTGATCATGTTACAAGAATTCATGTCAGTACTGATTAATATTGATAAGCATGCCAATATTGAGATTGTTAGAATATTTACTGAGGTATTTCTCTCTCAATCCCAACTCAGAGATTCACATAAAGTAAGTGGATCTTTTGATATCTATATATCTATATTATATATATATATAAGTTCTTCACCAATAATCTCTTTTTCAATTTCCTTTATCTTCATTTCTTTTTTGGACTATTGATCAATGTAAATCTAAATATTATTCGAAAGTCTAAAAAAGAAATGAGATAAAGTAAATAAAATGGGTAACAAATCCTGTTATTACTTGCTAAAGCTCTAATGTTACTTGAATTTGAACAATAGTGAAAAAATCGATTGAGAAAAAAACCTGCAAAAATTACAGAAAAATTACAACAGGAAAAAGATATAGGAAAATTGGCTAGTTTTGATAAATTGATTTTTGTTTGAAACAAAAAAATTTGCACAGTTTTAAATTTTAAAATCTCAATAATTAAAGTTTTATTTTATGCTCATTAATTGAATATATTTTGTATTAAATAAATTGATAACTAAATGGAAACTCTTAACACTCAGTGCCAATTTTTGACTGACAGTGCTTTGACGCTCACACCACAAAAACTTTTGGAAATTTTCTCTTCGTACCGTTAGGATTATTCAATGGCAGCCGCATTTGAAGTTCATAAAATGATCCACATTTTAAATAAGCGAACAGTTAATGGAACGGCTGATCGAAAACAGTGCACGTTTGCTATGGCAAATCAGCTGTTTTTTCTGTGGCCCTGAGAGTGTTAATCAAGCAGATATTCACAAGCTCAATGGATAATTATATAAATGTACAACATATAGCATTGTAATAGGTCGCATTATCAAGAAAATTGTTTAATGATAAAACTGGAGTTAGTCAAACAAAAACCGGCTTCCAAATTCAATCTGTTACGATGCAATATTTACTATAAACTGATTAAACTAAGAAAGGAATTAATCCAATTGAAATTGTGCTAAACGATGAGCTATTTTATGTTGGTGCCACATGATTTTGACAAAGACTAAATAAAGTAAAAATGTGACCTGTAAAGTTCGATTGAAATTTGAAGAGAATTTTCCAGAGCAAGGATTGGTATTTTGCATGAGATATATTGAACATTTCTGTGAGTTACTGGAAGGAAAATATGCTCCAAGTGATTGAGATGTCAAAAGTTGAATTATCTTTAAAGACTCAATTAAAAAATCGTCCTATCCACAATATTTTTTGAGGCTCTTTACTGAAGCAGCGATAGAAGTGCAAATTAAAGCTACTAGATGGTTTGATTAGTCTTTTGCCGTCAGTACCGTGGCGGTCTACCATCAGAGTTTTCTCCGACTTCAACCTGCACAAACATAATTCATCATCTTTCTGGTCTCTCTATGATCGTTCACCATGAAGATCTTCAAACGGGTCGATATTTCACTCTGTTTTTCCACAAGGTCATATCGCAGTTTACCGACATAAACCTTTACTATAACTTCACAACGTGGTTTCGTAAGGCTCATTGACCCGCGATTATATAAAACTCCTTGGTCCGTATTATAAAATATATTTGTGATATCGATCAACTATTCTTATATGTTCTATAAATTTATGTTTGTTATCATCACAAATGATTGAATTTTAGAATTGTAAACTTTCTTTTGAATTAATTAATCTTTTCTTTCTATCAGTAATTAAGTCTTCGATAAAGTTATCATATTTTCCCTATCTTTTAATCTTTTATTAATCCATTTTGTTGCAAATAGCAAAGTTTAATATCCCAAACTTGAATTCTAGAGTAGATATATATAGATATATAGTATATATATATATATATATATATATATATATATATATATATATATATATATACTATATATATATATATATATATATATATATATATATATATATATTCCATATATATTCCCATCTATCATTTCCTACAAACCTTTACAAGTATATTCTTTTCTCATATTCTTTTCTTACCTTCAAGGTTGTTGAGTCTTAAGATCGAATGAAATACTTCTAAAATTTCTCATAAGATTGTTTATCGTCCCATATATCACATGAAGTTTAATTTTCCTCTTTCGGATCAATGCATATTTCACCATCTTTCTCAAAAGATAAATGACCTTCATCTTTAAAAAAATCAATTGTTTTCAAACATTGTTGTTCATATATCCTAAAGATAAACTAATTGAAAGATATTTTATGTAGCCTTGTAATTGATTGTGTTGAGTACCATATTGCCCAATATTGATTAATGTTACCTAATTAATCGGTTAATTCTATTACAGTAGATACCGCTTAAAGAGAACATTTTTGGGACTTAAAAAATGTTCTCTATAACCGATACTTCTCTATAACCGATACTTTTTAATAAGGATAATTTTAAAAATATTCAAAAAATTTTACTAACTAACACATTTATTTTTTGAAAATAAACTCAGTTATTTTCCGTTGCCTGGTTTTTTTCTTGAGTAAAACCTTCTCCAAATCTGATTCAATTGCTATTAAACTTTCTTGTAAATGGCCAGTTTTATCCTGATTTGAATAAAAAAGAACTACTTGTTGCATGCACTCAAATGCTTTATGAATGTTGGGAAGCTCAACACATTGATTGTTATCTGACGTATCAGATAGCGACAAATTTAATTCTACTTCCTGTTCAGTGACATTTTCTGTTACTAAATTTCTTCAGCATTAACAAAATCAGTAAACGAGTGTTGCTTTTCAAAATATTCCTCTATATCAGATGAAAATTTTTCATTTATTGCCATTCCTTCAACCACTTCGCCGAAACCAGCATGCCTAAAACAATTTTTTATAGTATTACAGCTAACTTTTGACCAAGCCGTTTTAGCCATACTAATTGCATCAAGAATACTTACTTTAAATTTTTCTTCTGGATAAGAATCATAAAAATGAATCATTTTTGTAACAATTCCTTTTTTATAATACTGCTTAAAAGCATTGATAACCCCGGCACCTAAAGGCTGTAACTTACTTGTGGTATTTGGAGGCATAAAAATTAGATCAATATTGTTAAAGATTGACCTAACGGAGGATGGGAAGAACAATTATCTACTAATAAAATAATATTTCTTCCAATACTTCTTAATTTAGAATCCCATGACACAATCCAATTTGAAAAAAGTATTGACGTCATCCATGCATTCTGATTGTTTTTATAATTTAGGGAAGTAATATCAACATTTTTAAAACATCGGGGATTTTTTGATTTTCCAATTATTAATGGAGGCAATTTTTCACCTTCCATACTTGCACAAAATAACAAAGTTATCCTATCCTTTGATAACTGACCTCCAACGCACCTTTCTACTTTAACCTTAATTGTTTTATTTGGTAAAAGCCTGTAAAATAATCCCGTTTCGTCTGCATTAAAAATATCTTTGTTACCATAACCTTTCCTAATTTCCGGCCACTCATTTTTAAGCCACGACGCCACCAACTCATTATTTACATCACCAAAAAAATAAACCCAAAATAAAAAAATGTTCTCTTTAACCGATGATCGGTTAAAGAGAACATTTACACTGAAAAATTGGGGTAAATGCCGTTTTTAAACCAAAAAATTCTCTTTAACCGATTTTGTTCTCTTTAAGCAAGTTCTCTATAAGCGAAATCTACTGTAATTGAATTTATGATTAACCGGATTAATCGGTTAATCGCAGTAGTATATTTTTTAACTTAAAATATAAAAAAAATAATATTCAAGTTTTATTTGTAACATAATTTTTCCCCATACAAAGTACTGCTAAGTTAACACTAATAAATAACTTTTACATCGATATTTTTATTTTTATATGGGTTAATTTTTGTTGTTACTAAACATCGAATTCGAATAAAACTTTACTAATAATAAACTGTAACACAAATAAGTAGCATTAATGCCTCATTATTAATACGTGAGAGTGTTACACTATTTATTTTCATCAAATTACGTGATTTGATCACAGAATGAAGCATAATTTGCCTGCAAACCCTGAAATTAGAAATGGGTTATGATTATCCAGTCACTTAAATTACATAAAGGATCACTTAATATTTTTGATCGCCTTAATAAATCATTTGCAATCACTTAAATTAGTGACTTGATCACTTTAAATAAACAAACTGAGCACTTAAATTTTGTTAGGTTTTAGCACTTGTAACTTGTAGTACTCATCGATCAACTCCTTTAACTCGAGGATAATACCAGGTTTTAGCTTTACCTTCCGCCACTGCTCTTTCATTGATTGCTTCGTAGTCCTAGTCAACAGTCTTATCAGTGTCAGAGTAGTTGAGTTTTACAAAGGATGCACATTGTAATTTAAGTGACAATATAATAATACTCGATTAAGAATGTCTCAGAGTCCCAACTACTTATAATTTATTTACAAACTTGGAAGATGCCAAAAAATAGTGAAAATTTTGAGTTTGCGTCTAAATTTCAAGTGTTAATATGTGCTTTTAAATCCATTAATCCTTTTTATCAAACCCTTCATTGTGATTAAATGTTATTGGGAGAATTTCAGGAAATTCAGATTAGTGGCCATGACATAGATTCAAATTTGCAACTCGAGTCTGATATTTCATACATTGCTTCATACAAATTATTTGAATCAAGAAAGGTTTTCGAGTTTTAATCCGTTAATTTCGACAAAAATATAAGTTTAATCGGTTAAATCAAAAGTCTATTATTTTGATGCGCTGGTTATAACACACACACACACACACACACACACATATATATATATATATATATATATATATATATATATATATATATATATATATATATATATATATATATATATATATATATATATATATATATATATATATAATTCTATACTAACAATGAACTGTAAAAGTCGTAAGGAAAGATATTTAGGTATTACTTTTTAACTATCAGGTAAGACATCCGGATGGTAACCTAATTTCTTGCAAATAGACAAAAATTAAGCTTACAATAGATGCGCATTTCTCGTAAAACCTTCGATAAAAGATTTTAATGACAATTAAAAAAGAAATAAACTGATTTCAATTATATAGCTTGTGTCTCGACAAAAAATTAAAGAAAAATTACTTAGTTTTTTATGAGACGAGTTTTATAATCGCATTGGAACATTACGGCTAGAACAGGGATGTGGAACCTTTTTATTTCCATAGGCCACATTGAAATTTATTGCCTTCAAATGAGGCTGCAGTCAAAAAGTATTTCGTTTATATTTCGTTCTTTGTACTCGGCGGGATGCTTCTACAGTACGGTATATATACAATTCATAGTTACAAGCATTTTTATTTGTAAATCCTCAAAATTCATGGTTTTTTATATAAATTAAGATTTATTTTGATAAGGCTCCGGAGGCCGAAGGTTCCCCACCACTGAGCTAGAACATACCAACACCACGGTTACATTATGAATCTATTCTAAAGTATTACTCCTAAATAATTCAATCCTACAAAGTCTACACCCAAAAAGTCCTTAAAAACCGAACTATATAGTGCTGGAATTATATTTATTTTAAGCTCTGTTAAGTATCCATATAAAAATAGGGGGAAAATTACTTCAAAACTGCAGAGAAATATTATTTTCTCAAATTTGCTTTGTGTCTCTGTAAGCATTAAAAGGAACATTTCCCCGTGACATATAATACTTGTTAATAATAATATTAATATATGTATGAATTGTAAATACATTTTTACACATGTGTTATATCGAGAGTTCATTGTGAATATAATTTCATTCAATTATGGAACCGAATATGCTATCTAGGTTTCAAATAGTTTTATCAATTCTGAACTTTAATATCTACAATATAATAAAGATAAAGATAAAAGAATGATAATGATTAAATATAAATATGTGCTCAACAATCGGACTTATTATAATAGGTTTCCATTTAACCATTTTTCTTACTTTTTAATAATATTATTTTTCTTTAACTTTTTTATAGTTTTGGTACTTTTCAATTCCATCAAAGGAAGTAGTGGGTTGCGGAAAAAAAAGAACTTTCTCATATATTGGCATTATAAAATATATCATTTACCAGTTTTATCACCCATACAAATTACATGTCAATTACATTACATACAAATTACACAAAATTATTTTGTCTTCATAGATTTCTTTTGCTTATTAAGCTGTTTTTAAAAAATGAAGCCCCTTTATAAACTGATGACAATGGACTATATAAAATGTAATTAATTATTCCATTTTATATAGCAGCCATTTCTGATATCCAAATTTCCCTGTTTCATGAATTCGTACAAACTGACATATCTTTAAACCTCTAATTTCCTTTAGTGCTTCATATCATTTATCATCATAGATATGAACTCAATTTTACGTGTATTTGTTTTTCATCTCACAATTATCATTTATCATTGTAATTTACTATCCGAATCTAGTGTTACGAAATGATTTATCATTACAAATATATTAAGGAATGAACAACATTGATATAAGCTACTATAAAGCAGAAAATATTATATAAGATATATTTATTATTTAAACACAATTGCTTTTCTGCTTTGCTTGTGTTGATTATTTATTACACAGGGCAGCCCGACGATTGTGGCCATTTACATAAAATGGTACATGGATGTACTAATGAGATTTGCATATAAAGATTATTTTGTTTATTCTCCTCTTTTGAAATCATTTGTTACAATGCCGGGTGAAGGACAACAATTGGCGTTTCGAGCGGAGGATTATGCAGATTTAAATGAACTTAGGGCGTTGGTGGAAATTTTAGGTTTGCGCTATGAATTATTATTATTTATTATTATTATTATTATTATTATTATTATTATTATTATTATTATTATTTTATTATTATTATTATTATTATTATTATTATTATTATTATTATTATTATTATTATTATTATTATTATTATTATTATTATTATTATTATTATTATTATTATTATTATTATTAATATTATTATTAGTATAAATTGATGATTTCTTGGTAGCAGCATTTATTATTTAAAACAATAAAGTGATAATTTAAGCCTTTTGATGCGAATAATATATTTAATGAAAAAATTTCGACTATAAGATAATCCTTGTCAATTCCTGGAATTTAGCAATGTTCTTCCCGAAAATACATTTCTATCTTTCTTTTTTCCCTTTTTCTTAATTCTCGTTGGTTATAAATATAATATAATATAATGATATACTTTCTTTTTATGAAATTTTTAAAAATTTTATTTAAAATTAAAAATAAAATAAATATCATTTAAAATTCATCTTCTATGCGGTGTCCTTTTTTCGGTGTCGTGAGCATCCAAGTTTATATCATCCTCATATTTAGTCACTTGATTATTTATTCCTACCTTCATCAATATCTAGTTCCTTAACTATTACTGACTGTAGCTTCTATATATCCACATACCTATTGTATTTTCCTTCCCATACTGTAGAATATGAATTATACCAATCAATTTATTCATTAAATTTCCAACTCAATTCTCCTAGACTTGGTCTTTCCAACTTCAAAATATCCAACATATGTTGCTTTGACCTTAGCAAAAGAAAATCCTCTTTTATGTTCGTAGGGATCAATCTCATGAAGTACGATGAAAAACAAAGTTATGACAGCTTAATAATCTAAACTTAGTTGTTTACAAATCGGCAATAGATATTTTAGATCTCATTATATCGTGATTGTAATATATAGTTATTGTAAGGTATTTTTCACTGTTTTAGGTCCATATGGAATGCGATTGCTTACAGATGGAATTTGTTCAGAAATATCAAAAATTGTCGAAGAAAAGCTTAAGAAACTTGTCATTCAAAATAAAACAACTCTTGACTCACTTCGTGAAAGTGTTCACGAACCAGCTAAAACGAAAAAATTAACTTCATTTTTACAAGGATCTGATGATTTGCTAAATGGTTTAAAAAGAATTGGTATTCTACTAGCTTTCAGGGATCTTTGTCGAGAAGCTGCACAAGACGTATTATCGGTAATTTTTTATGATAACAATAATAATAATAATAATAATAATAATAATAATAATAATAATAATAATAATAATAATAATAATAATAATAATAATAATAATAATAATAATAATAATAATAATAATAATAATAATAATAATAATAATAATAATAATAATAATAATAATAATAATAATAATAATAATAATAATAATAATAATAATAATAATAAAGTGATGATTTCTTGGTAGCTGCATTAGTTAAATGTTAATAAAATAATAATATAAGCCTTTAGCTGCAAAGAATATGAATAAAATTATTTTAGATTATAAAATTAATTTTTATCAATTGATTTTTGTAATCGAAAATTAATTTTATTTTATTGAATAAATACTTTTGCAGCAAAAGGTTTATATTATCATTTATTTGTTAATTAATAATAATGATAATAATAATAATAATAATAATAATAATAATAATAATAATAATAATAATAATAATAATAATAATAATAATAATAATAATAATAATAATAATAATAATAATAATAATAATAATAATAATAATAATAATGATAATAAATGATAATAAATGATAATAAATGATAATAAATGATAATAAATAATAATAAATGATAATAAATGCTAATAAATGATAATAAATGCTAATAAATGATAATAAATGATAATAAATGCTAATAAATGCTAATAAATGCTAATAAATGATAATAAATGATAATAAATAATAATAAATGATAATAAATGATAATAAATGATAATAAATGATAATAAATGATAATAAATGCTAATAAATGCTAATAAATGCTAATAAATGACAATAATTTATAACAATAATGGTAACAGATGAGAGTGCCATTCTTGTTCAATACGGTAAAAGATCTGCAGCAAGAGTACAGGAACAAGGAGGAATTGCAAATCCTCCAAATGCAGTCTCATCAGGAATTATCAGCTGCTGATCGGAGTATCATTTATTCGAAAGTAAATGAGCAATTGATCATCAATGATCTCTGCTTGTCAATGGGCCTGAAATGCTCGGTATTGATGATATGATATATACATTCAGATATATCAATTACATATCATTGATTAGCTCGATTCCAATTTGTGCTCGGCTATTGAGAACCGCCGGCGAATCCAAGCTGCTCAATCAGCTAATACTCCAGCTGCTTCTGTTGGAGCTGACCAGGATTACAAGATTGCCTATTTGCTGTTTACATTTATCGCATATACGCTGCCGAAATTGGCCCGACTCGATTCCAGCTTTTACCACGTGGAACTGGAGGCTCACACTAACAACAGCCATTGCATTCGCCTATGCTGTCAATTCGCTGATGGTGAGTCGTTGATTATATTGCTCTTTTCTATATTTATCATACATGAATTATTTATTATCAATTTTTTATATTTATATTTTTCATAATTTTATTTATTTTAATTTAATTTTATATTTATTAATATTTTACATAATTTTATAATTATTTTATATATATTTATATTTTTCATAATTTTATTATTATTTTTTTATATATTTCTATTTTTAATAAATTTATATATTTATTATAATTAATTTTTATTCATTTATATTTTATAATATTTCTTCAAAATTTTTATTATTAATTTTTATTATTAATTTATTATTATTTTCATAAATTTATTAACATTTATTTATTTGAATTTAACTTTTTATATTTATTAATAATTATTATATTTAAATATTTATTATTTTTTTTATTTTAATTTAATTGACTATTTAATAATAATTATTATTTTTTCTAAATTTTTAATTTTTAATTTATTTATATATTTGTAATTAATTTTTATTCATTTATATTTTATATTTTATAATTTTTCCTCATAATTTTTATTTTTATTTTGATAAATTTATTACCATTTATTTATTTGAATTTAACTTTTTATTTTTATTAATAATTATTATATTTTAATATTTATTATTTTTATATATAAATATTTTTCTCTATTATAATTTATTTATATTTTATTTTTATTATTATTTTAATTTTATATTTGAAAATTTTATTTTATTTTTCTATTATTTTATATTTTATATTTTACATTATATATTTATTTTTTTATATTTATTATTTTATATATTTTAATGTAATCTATTATAATTTATTTATATTTTATTTTTATTATTATTTTAATTTTATATTTATTAATTCATATTTGAAAATTTTATTTTATTATTTTATTATTTTATATTTTACATTATATATTTATTATTTTATATATTTTAATGTTTATTATTTTTATATATTAATATTTTTATCTATTATAATTTATTTATATTTTATTTTTATTATTATTTTAATTTTATATTTATTATTTCATATTTGAAAATTTTATTTTATTTTTCTATTATTTTATATTTTATATTTTACATTATATATTATTTTTTTATATTTATTATTTTATATATTTTAATGTTTATTAATTTTTATTGTTATTTTTTATAAATTTAATTTTTATTTAATAATATTTTTTTCACATTTTATTGTTTTTATATTTACCTTTATATTTATTGGTTATTAATATATTATTATATGTCATTCGTTTTATTATTTTTTATAATTTTTATTTTTCATTAATACTTTTATTAAATTTTTTTCTTTATTTTCATTTAATTATTTTTAAAATTTATTTTATTGATATCATAATTATTTTATATTAATTTTGTGACCGACAACACACGTATTTCCGGAAAGTTTATAAGTGGAATTGAACCAGATTAATTTTCTGACGATCTCGTAATAATTGATCGAGTCTTGTGTAAAATAATATTTTCGTTGGTATTTCATCGAATATCAATTCACATGAATTAATCGGATCATCGGCTTGATATAAATTGATATAAACACTATCAGTATATATATATATAATCCATATATACCCATATATACCATATATATATCATATATACCCATATACATCCACATATATCCATATATATACCATATATACCCATATATACCTATATATACCCATATATACCCATATATACCCATATATACCCATATATATCCATATATCCTTGGAATAATTATATTGCTATTCCTGCCCTGAATACAAAGCCATGGAAATTATTCATCAAATCACATGATGAATAATATGCTTGACTCTGATTAGATATTTTGTTGAATTATCCGCCCATCGCCCTCTCCCTTCCCCTCCCCTCTCTCCACTCCCTACTAAACTCATTGACATTCACACTGTTCCAATCCAATCTCGATTTATTGCTTGGATTTTCTAACTTTTCACATCAATTGAAATATTTTCGATCTCGGGAAACGTTTCAGACAATTTAATTAACAAATTATTGAATATTTCTATTATAGTTTTGTGAGTTTCTTCTTCCATTTATTGATTTATTATTTCCATTTCATTTACGCTAAATTTTATATGGAAGCAGTATAATAATAATAATAATAATAATAATAATAATAATTATTAATATTATAATTGTTATATTTATTGATTATTTTCTATTATTATTATTGTTACTTAATATTTTTTTTTAATTTTTATTATTTGATATTTTAATTTCACTTTTATTATGTTTAATATTATTATTTATATATTAGTAATATTATCATATTTTTTTATAATTAATTATTTATACTAACGGATATCACCGAATAGTATCAGTGATACTATAAAAATAATATCATCAAAAAAAAATATATTAGATATTAGAGTTAGTATAGTGATATTATTCAGTGCTTTGGTCATTTTAATAAAAAATAAGTTTAGATAATTATCAAAAATTTATTCATCATCATCATCCAAATACTCAACGTCCTCATAATAATCATTTTCATCAAGTATAGACTCGTTATTTAATCGCGATTCGGTGTTTGAAGAAATCCACGCCTTACAGAACTCCACTCCATATACATCGTGTTTGGCAATATGCCAATCCTCATAATTTTCGCTAAAACCTGCTGCTGTTATTGAATTTTTAAGAGTTTCGATTTTCATATCATCCCAAGATTCCCTAACCCACGAATTGACCAATGAAAATGTTGGTGGTTTTGGATTCCCATTTCTTGTATACTCAACAGACTCTGAATTCTTCCATTCATTTATACGTCTGAATATTATGTCTTTTAATGATCGAAAATGCCTATATCTCCTGCTTGAAGATACGGTGTAGAACCCCCAGTAATTACGATCATTTCAATTTTTCGTCTAAAACAATGTTCTTTAACTTTTTTACCTATATGCACACGACAAGAATCCCAAACAATACACTTACCTTCACTATAATCAATCAAAGGGAACAGGCGATCAATAAACTTAATAATCAATTCTTGATTGACCCACGATTTAGATTGTGTAGTGAATAACACTCTGTCTTGTTCGTTAACAGAACCACCATCCTTACCTTTGTGGATTACCAATGGCATCGCCTTTTTCCCATTCGCCCAAACTGATATGATTGCTGTTACACGCATTGATGCAAATCCAGTGGACTTCATAACCACGTGTTTTGCACCTGATAAATCGACTGTTTCTGTCCTTAAATCTTCAAAATAAACGGCTGTTTCATCCACCAATAAAGTCTTTTGCATATTAATATGAATCATACGGGATTTTAAATACTTCATATAGCTCACAGATCGTGTAATTAATTCCTCGTCAGACAATGTTGTCATGTTTGTTCCACGCCGAAGAGAAAATCCGTTCCTTTTCATGAACCCTGAAACCCAATTCCCGGTGCCCTTGAAATCGATCTGAAGCTCATTTGCCATAGATACGGCTCTATCGCAAATAAATCTTCTGGTCACTTTTCTTTTCTGAATTCTGAGATCAATAATCTCATCAGCTAATATCTGCTCGATGTTGCCCAAACTTGTTTTCTTACCACCCCCAAATATACGTTTCATGCATGAAGATCTTTGATTTATCTTATCTCGCTGTCTATACCATTGCTGAAACATAGATTGGTCGTAAAATTCCCCGTTCATCTTCTCAAAATACTGTTTTGCCGCATAACATGTTTTTCCTTTTGACATATATTGAATGACTTCTTTTTTGAAAGCAATAGTAAAAGTTCGTTTGCCCATTTTTTGTACGGAATGTTTTTTATATATCTCCAGTATTATATTGATTGGAATATAATCTTAATTTAATGACTGTTTACAACAAAAGAAAATACGTTTAGATATTAATAAAACAATTTGATGTTGACAGATTATTTCAATGTTTTAATATGGTGATATTATTTAAATAGTATCACTAAATATAAATGAATTTAGTTATGGTGTAGTATTAATGATACTATTAGGTGTAGTGATACTATTTGGTAATATACGTTAATTTTTATTATTTTTATTATTTGATCAATTTATTCATTATTATTATTTTTATTAATAATTTTATTATTTATTATTTTTATTTATTATTAATCAATAATTTAATTTTTATTTTATTGATTATTATATTTATTATTATTTGATAATTTTGATTATTTATTATTAGTTTATTTTTTTATTATTTAATATTATTTTTAATGCCATTATTTATTACATTTAAAGTCAGTACTGATTCTGATTCCTCGTGCTCTTTGTCGTAGTTATCAACATAAAACCCATCACAAAACACTTGATTAAATGTCAACAAATGTGTTTGTTTCAACGTTCGCTATCCATACATACCAATTTCCCCTGGAATGCGTCACTTTTATAGGTTTTCGCATTTTATTGATTTGCACATCCCAACTTATTTTGAGGTTATTTTAAATTAGAATGACAATTTTTCGCTTAATGCAACTCTATAACTAAATTTAATTTTTACAATTTTACCTTAAAATTAATATCAAACATAAAGATTGGCATATTTCCCAATTATATATTCCTTGTTACCCCATTCTTTCAAATCTACATTCTGAGTACTTTGCCTAAAAATATCGAATTTGTTACTGAATATAAATATCATAAATTGGTTATATATAATATATATAAATAGTAGAAAATGTCCAATTTATACTTAATTGGTTGAATGGTGAATTGCTCGAGTACTTGTATAAGAAGTACCGAAATTACTCCAGATAGTAAAATGACACATTCAAAATCCCTTTATTTCCATCATTTTACCATCAATTTAAGCAGCTAAACCAGGCAGAAATTCGAAAATTTAATTTCAAAATTCAAAATCCCTTCAAAAATATAATTTAATTACTTTTCGTAAAATTAAAATTAAAATAAATTATTACAAATAACCGATACTGAGGGTAAACTGGAATTCATTTTGACTATTTGCAATACAGATTTTTAGGTTCAATAATTTACTTTATTATACACAGGGCCACAGGGAATATTGAGTTGAATATGGAAGAATATTGAGTAGGATATGGAGGAATATTGAGTAGGATATGGAGGAATATTGAGTAGGATACGTAGGAATATTGAGTAGGATATGGAGGAATATTGAGTAGAATCTGGAGGAATATGGAGTAGGATATGGAGGAATATTGAGTAGGATATGGAGGAATATTGAGTAGGATATGGAGGAATATTGAGTAGGATATGGAGGAATATTGAGTAGGATATGGAGGAATATTGAGTAGGATATGGAGTAGGATATGGAGGAATATTGAGTAGGATATGGAGGAATATTGAGTAGGATATGGAGGAATATTGAGTAGAATCTGGAGGAATATGGAGTAGGATATGGAGGAATATTGAGTAGGATATGGAGGAAGATGGAGTAGAATCTGGAGGAATATGGAGTAGAATCTGGAGGAATATTGAGTAGGATATGGAGGAATATTGAGTAGGATATGGAGTAGAATCTGGAGGAATATTGAGTAGGATATGGAGGAATATTGAGTAGGATATGGAGGAATATTGAGTAGGATATGGAGGAATATTGAGTAGGATATGGAGGAATATTGAGTAGGATATGGAGTAGGATATGGAGGAATATTGAGTAGGATATGGAGGAATATTGAGTAGGATATGGAGGAATATTGAGTAGAATCTGGAGGAATATGGAGTAGGATATGGAGGAATATTGAGTAGGATATGGAGGAAGATGGAGTAGAATCTGGAGGAATATGGAGTAGAATCTGGAGGAATATTGAGTAGGATATGGAGGAATATTGAGTAGGATATGGAGGAATATTGAGTAGGATATGGAGTAGAATCTGGAGGAATATTGAGTAGGATATGGAGGAATATTGAGTAGGATATGGAGGAATATTGAGTAGGATATGGAGTAGAATCTGGAGGAATATTGAGTAGGATATGGAGGAATATTGAGTAGGATATGGAGGAATATTGAGTAGAATCTGGAGGAATATGGAGTAGGATATGGAGGAATATTGAGTAGAATCTGGAGGAATATTGAGTAGGATATGGAGGAATATTGAGTAGGATATGGAGGAATATTGAGTAGAATCTGGAGGAATATTGAGTAGGATATGGAGGAATATTGAGTAGGATATGGAGGAATATTGAGTAGAATCTGGAGGAATATTGAGTAGGATATGGAGGAATATTGAGTAGGATATGGAGGAATATTGAGTAGGATATGGAGGAATAAGGAGTAGAATCTTGAGGAATATTGAGTAGAATCTGGAGGAATATTGAGTAGGATATGGAGGAATATTGAGTAGGATATGTAGGAATATTGAGTAGGATATGTAGGAATAAATAAATTCCATTTTCATTCAATAGAGAAATTACATCCATTCAATGAAGAAAACCTTCAGTTTAAACCATTATTAAAACATCGTTAAGATTTATATTTAGTTATTGTTAACGGATTGCGCATTAAAGCAACACCATTAAACGAACCACATTTTATTTCATAACCTATTATCCAAGTTTCTTTAATTGCGGCATTCCAAGTGATATTTGCACCTATATTAGTATTTATTATCATTATTTATATATCTGATTGTCATTATTTATATATTCTTTTTGATTATATGATTAATTTATTAATAAAACGCCGTTCGATTGTTTTAAACTAATAATTTTTTCACTTGTCAATTCTTTTGCAATTTTATCTGGCATCTTCAGTAATGTCTTTAATGAATAAATTCTTGTCAAGTAATTCTCTTTGCTCTCCCATTCATATCAAGGGTAATTGACTGTCTTTTTTATTGGTGTTTTATTTCCATATCATTCATTTCGGAATCCCTGGGTGTTTAGGCATTCAAATCGATTTTCCATTAAAAGATTTATAATTTTTAAATATAATTTAAATAATTATAAATAGATTTTGAATAATTTTATTTGATTTTGAATAATTTTTTATCGATTTTGAATAATTTTTTATCGATTTTCAATAATTTTTTATCGACTTTCAATAATTTTTTATCGATTTTCAATAAATTTATTCGATTTTGAATAATTTTTTATCGATTTTGAATAGTTTAAAACATATTATTGCATGTAAAACATATTCTCCTGTAATAATAAGCATATCAATACTAAAACATCCATAAAAATATAAAACTTATATAAATTGCCTAAAATAAAAGGTAGACATAATCAACTGAGAGAAAGGATGACAAATGATAACTCAATGATGATCCTGGGACAAATGATATCAAATTTGGTATATATCATGTTTCACTTTCGAAACTTTTCCAAAAGCGATTCTAAACTTTAGTTTCTTTCCTTTAATAAAATGTATTTTTTGCAAGTTTGCGATTACCTCTTTGTTCGTTATAGATGGTTTTATTTTCTCGATATGGTCATGAAGAACTGGATTCACGAGAAAAGGAATTTATGGCTTTAACCTCTTCAAATTTGCTTCGATTAGGATTGGAATGCAGCAATCCTAGCTTATCATTAGACTCTTCTTCCCCACAGCCATCTAGTACTGGATCGTCGAACAATAACTTTCCCAATAATAAAGATCCACTTAGTACTTCTATAAACTCATCAACTGCCATTAACAACAGTAAAGGTGTCCAAGAACCTCAAGCCAAAAACCGTTACTCGATCTATATCTTATTTGACCTCATGACTCAGTTGTGTAATTGCCTTTCTGCAGATCTAAGAGAAGCATGTTTCCCTTATTCTCTCATCAGACACGCTTACCATGTCGTTGCCCAGCAATCCCGATCTACGATTGCAGCTCTTGCTCATCCAACTCAGGCATCTGCCAATGCCGCTCAAATAGCAGCTGGAAAGCAAATATTCACTCATGAGGTCGCCTCTGGTATTTCATCAGAGCACAATCCCAATATGTTCGGATCCAATAGTCAGCAATCAACCAACAGTTATAGAAGCTCTGTAACAATTAGTAATTGAGCAACAAATGCTATGACTCTCACTATATGATCTCACAACATCCAGCGGTTCACAGTATATATGGCATATGACATATACACTACAGTTCACTCTCTCATCTCTGATAAACATGTATTTATATATATATATATATATATATATATATCTCCTCTGACTCTCTCTCTCTCTCTCTCTGTCCGTATCTTTCTTTCGCTCTTTTTCTCTTTCTGTCTCTCTCTTTTCTATATCTTCATTAATTTTGACAGTAAAATTTATCAATTTTTGCTTTTGTGTTTTCATTAATTTAGTGAATTAATTTGTATAAATATTTCTCATCTCTCTGTGTGCGTGTGTGCGTGTGTAATTAGTTATGATTGTGTGTGTAATCAGTTATGATTGTGTGTGTGAGTAATGTGTGTCTAAATTGTGTTTGTGTGTAATAATTAGTTATGATTGTGTGTGTAATTAGTTATGATTGTGTGTGTAATTAGTTATGATTGTGTGTGTGTGTAATAATTAGTTATGATTGTGTGTGTGTAATGTGTGTCTAAATTGTGTTTGTGTGTAATAATTAGTTATGATTGTGTGTGTGAGTAATGTGTGTCTAAATTGTGTTTGTGTGTAATAATTAGTTATGATTGTGTGTGTAATTAGTTATGATTGTGTGTGTGTGTAATAATTAGTTATGATTGTGTTTGTGTGTGTAATTAGTTATGCTTGTGTGTGTAATCAGTTATGATTGTGTGTGTGAGTAATGTGTGTCTAAATTGTGTTTGTGTGTAATAATTAGTTATGATTGTGTGTGTAATTAGTTATGATTGTGTGTGTAATTAGTTATGATTGTGTGTGTGTGTAATAATTAGTTATGATTGTGTGTGTGTAATGTGTGTCTAAATTGTGTTTGTGTGTAATAATTAGTTATGATTGTGTGTGTAATTAGTTATGATTGTGTGTGTGTGTAATAATTAGTTATGATTGTGTGTGTGTAATAATTAGTTATGATTGTGTGTGTGTAATTAGTTATGACTGTGTGTGTGTAATTAGTTATGATTGTGTGTGTAATTAGTTATGATTGTGTGTGTGTAATTAGTTATGATTGTGTGTGTGTAATTAGTTATGATTGTGTGTGTGTAATTAGTTATGATTGTGTGTGTGTAATTAGTTATGATTGTGTGTGTGTAATTAGTTATGATTGTGTGTGTGTAATTAGTTATGATTGTGTGTAATTAGTTATTCTTGTGTGTGTGTAATAATTAGTTATGATTGTGTGTATGTAATTAGTTATGACTTGTGTGTGTAATTAGTTATGATTGTGTGTGTAATTAGTTATGACTTGTGTGTGTGTGTAATTAGTTATGATTGTGTGTGTGTAATTAGTTATGATTGTGTGTGTGTAATTAGTTATTCTTGTGTGTGTGTAATAATTAGTTATGATTGTGTGTGTATAATAATTAGTTATGACTGTGTGTGTGTGTAATAATTAGTTATGATTGTGTGTGTAATTAGTTATGATTGTGTGTGTAATTAGTTATGATTGTGCGTGTGTAATAATTAGTTATGATTGTGTGTGTGTAATAATTAGTTATGATTGTGTGTGTAATTAGTTATTCTTGTGTGTGTAATAATTACTTATGATTGTGTGTGTAATAATTAGTTATGATTGTGTGTGTGTGTAATAATTAGTTATGATTGTGTGCGTAATAATTAATTATGTGTGTGTGTAATAATTAGTTATGATTATGTGTGTGTAATAATTAGTTATGATTGTGTGTGTGTAATAATTAGTTATGATTGTGTGTGTAATAATTAGTTATGATTGTGTGTGTGTGTGTAATAATTAGTTATGATTGTGTGTGTAATAATTAATTGTGAGTGTGTGTAATAATTAGTTATGATTATGTGTGTGTAATAATTAATTGTGTGTGTGTGTGCATGTATTATTTAACGTTTTTTCAGCAGTTTGGGAAAAATTTGCGAATAGGCGTAGAATAAATGTTTATTTGTCTCAGGTAATTTTATATTTGTAAATTATTGATCGAGCCTTTCTAAATGTAAATTGTCCTCGCCGTATACGGTATTATTGGTGAATTTCTCCACAAATCACAGCAGAGTTATTTATGGATTTCTGGGTCGTTATTAAATAGTGTAAATTAAGCTATTCCTAGGTCAGCGTTTCCCAAAGTGTGTTCCGCGAAACATTTTGTAAATAAATAATTTATAAAAAAAAGATTTATAAATAGAGATTAATAAATAATTTTCGATTTTATTTGATCCAATTTAAAATTCTTTTTCAAAGGGAAACCACAGTTTTTTTAATTATATTGGTTTAAAATACGCATTAAAAATAAGAATTTAAAATTAGTTTTAATAATATTTGAGAAAAGGTAAGTTATTTTTTCAATTTTTGAAAATAATCGTATGAGTATTTTTTTATTATCGATAAATTTTGTAAATAGTTAACCCAAATTTTTGGGATGATGGAACTTGGTTAAAACAAGGGACTTTAAAAAATAAAAACACTTCAATAAGTGCACCTATTGCTGACAATAATACTGCTGAAGATATTTCTGAAGAACCGAAGACTAGCACTTTTACAAAAAGTGATCATTCTCAATAAAAAAGACTAATAAATGAGTCAAATTTGAAATTAAAAAGGTGCCGCGGTGAAAAAACTTTGGGAAACGCTGCCCTAGGTCAATACGACATTTGATTGCGTTGAGTACTTTTATATAGTCTAGTCTGACTCGAGATGCTCTTGATCAAATATTACTAATTCAACACAACCTTTTAACAACTCAAACGGCTTGACTTGATTCTAAAAGAAATTAAAACCACCTCCATGAGCAATCTTCATTTTTTTTCTTTGTAACAAAACAGCGGACTGGTATAAAGGAAATGATTGCTAAAGTAATTAGGAAGTGGTAAGTATGAAAAAGAGCGTGATGAGAAATTGAAACAAAGAATAAACTTCAAAAAATTAAATCGATAAACAAAAGCCACTAAAAGCAATAAAAACGAAACGTTGGATAAAAAGAAAAATTATATTATTGGTAATATGATTTTACTATTGAGTTTTATAACCGTTGTGTTCTTTTTAGCATGTAAGGCGTAGTGATTTAACTACTTACAATTTATTTACAAATTTTGGAGCTCAATATTATATTTTGGGTACTTCCGTGTTATCTTACCCCAAAAATTAAATTATAAAATACAATTAAAATAACAATATAAAAAATGAGAGAATACATTATTGATGACGTTATTGAACATTATTGAACATGAATTTATTAAGGCTATCTGTGATTTATGTGATTATGTGATTATGTGAGTTTATGTGGCGCAAACGTGTTCTAAGCAACAGTGCCGATGTGTTCGACACTATTCTCAACGACATTGTGGTTTTCTGGCCACCTGGATGACCATTTACAAACTCTTTACAAACATTTGCTGAGTTTGTAACTGTGATTTAGAAAATAAATATAATAATTATATGTGTTCTTTTTTAATTTAATTTTTGGGGGTAAGATAACACGGAAGTACCATATTTTGTGTTGTAAATTGTTATAGCAATAAATCGATATAATGTTAGGATTTTGTTAATTTGATACTCATGAACACGATTGAAGTCAGAATATGAATCAATATAACTTTATTTAAGACAATAAAACATTGATTAATTATATTTGATGTAAAACAAGGTTGGGCGCACAAATTTCTATGTATATAATAGTAAGAATTGGATTTTATTTAAGACAATAACATTGTCTTAAATAAAATCCAATTCTTACTATTATATATATAGAAATTTGTGCGCCCAACCTTGTTTTACATCAAATATAATTAATCAATGTTTTTTCCGGGTATCAGACAATGGCGGTCACTAGAATTTACACGAATAACTTTTAATATCTATTTTTCATTTACTGTAATTAATATAGTGGAAAAAAATATTTTGACAAGTATAAATTAACAAAAACATAATCAATCCTAGTGTGTATTGCTGTGGTAAAATAAAATCCAAATGTCCAAGAATTTTTATAGAAAATAACATAATGTAACAAAATTCAAAAAATAATAATTGAAGTGGAAAAATTACTTATGAGAAGAACACGAAAATATAGTAATATAAAATTGATTGGGTGTTCCTAGACAAAGTTATTTATTTAATTAATTAATAAGGAAAAATTAAATAAGGAAAAATATTAAATTAAGAACGCAATCCTCGAGCTTGATTGGTGAAATGTCAGCCTGTTAAGGTAATTTAATTTCGCTCCCGGTGGACAACAAATTAAATTTAGACACAATTGATGAGTAGAAACCCTATATAAAAGCCAAACAAAACAGTCAAAACTGCAATGAAAAACATTGCTAATTTTCAATTTATTTCACTATAATGTCAATCACTAGCTACAGATTTTCCCTTCTTTAAGGTAATTTGTTGATATTGTTGGGCTAGAACCAAAATTTGAGAGCTTGTTTTAATGAGTCGGAAATATATAACATAAAAACCGCACCAAGTTGAATTAAAATCTATGATCATACACCAAATAATACAAAGTAAAGTACACAACATATAGTGAATAAATAAAACACGGATAATAAAATCGAGGAACGTAAGAAGTTGTAATCATCAACACAGTTAGGAGAAAATAACGCATTCGAAAAATCTACCAACTAGAAAATAAAAGAATAATAAAAATTTAAGAAGGATTATTTCATATTTACATACAAAAGACCATAATTAAATTAGTAAAGAATGATTATTGGTCGTATTTACATACAAAAGACCATAGTCGAATTAATTAGGGATGTTATGGGTCGAAGGATATATGACAATAAGTGGATACGTTAAGAAGAGGAATAGGAAAAATGTTCTAACTAAATAAATTTAAAATTTGAAGCTAAAATTTCCATTAAAATTGAAATAATAATAAAAATTAAAGTAAAATTAGTTAAAATTATTTAAATCATAAAATCTATAAAATTATATCATTAAATTTAATAAAAAATAAGATTAATTAACTAATTAAATTAAATATAAAAAATTGCATACACTCATATGTGTGTGCAACGTAATTCAAGCATTCTGATTGGATCTAGTGGCAGCGAATGCAAACAAAATCAGTATAAATACTGATTGCAAATTCAGTTAAAGAACTGGACATTAACTGAACTTATTTTAACATAAACACTTGAACATTATTAACTTACAAAAATTTCGATTTGTTCTCAGTTTTCGGTCTATGCGATTGTGGTAAGTTTGCTTTGGATTAAGTAATTTTATGTACTAAATTCTTATACTAAATTCTTATATTCAATTTAGTTTTTTTTGATGTTTTATGTTCTTTTTATTGTTTGTTTCCAGTTTTAATTTTTATGTTTTTGAATAATTTTAATAATTACGGTGAAATGGGATTACCATTAGCCACGGATTCAGAGAAATACTCTGTCTTCTGATCATTGTTGGTTAAGAGCAGTCGCCAACACCCTGCTGATTGGACTCGCATGGAGGCCCTCCGTCGAGTCGATCGTTGGCACCTTTTTATGAGTTTTAGTGAGTTAGGCATGAGTTAGGCTTGAATCAGGAAAGGAAGATCGATTGTGAGTGGATTTAGTTTGACTGTTTTCTCGAGTAATTAGAATTGAAAATAGTTCAAAATTGGAAATATTAGCAAATCCCTGCCCAAATATTTCAAACAATATGTCAAATATCCTCAAGTATTGCAAAAAGTATTGCAACATGTGTGAACAAGAAAATAAGGGCAGATGGCTGTACTAACATCCAGAAATGAGAACCGCAATTAAATGAGTAAATGAACAACAAATAGATAATGAATAGTGACGTAAGACCTTCTATCGACAGTCCAGAACCCGAAAATGAAAATGCAATGAGTAGTTTTAACAGTGGAGCTCATCTGCTCATTGATTTTCAGCCATTGTGTACATCACCAACATGGTTGTTACCATGGGTACACATAATGTATAAAGTACAATAATCATGAAGGCGTTTAGGAAGGATTCGATTCAAAATCCATAAGTACCCCTAGCACATTTAAATGACGCACCACTTAGCACCAACAATATTGTTCCAATAGAACCTTTCTTGTTTTGAGAGACCAAATTTTCCGTTTCTTCGTAAGTTTTTAATTGGTTCAAAGAAAGTGAATTCAGAATGTGCCATTGATTGGAATAAGTGGTAATTTGAAGGAGCAAGGTCTGATGGATACTTATTGTGGGTTAATATTTTACATGCAAAGTTCTTTAACGTATTTAATGTTTTTAGATCAAGAAGAAAATTAGTTTGCCGTGTCTAGTTTATATGCAATCAAAGGTGGTTCCAATAAAAGTTCACTTTTCCGATCCAACAAAATGCAGAACATCGTCATCTTTCAGAAGCAACTTGGCTTTGTAGTCAATGTTTATGGTTTAGTTGATAAATTTAATTTCCATTTATCAAAATATAACATGTTTTAATGGGGTCAGAAGTGTGGCGAAGCCTAAAAAATGGTAAAAACAGTAAAACCAAATCTTCAAGAAGCCGAAGACGTTTTGAATACTATTAAATCAAATGATATATCTGTAGTGCCTCTGACATTACAATTAATAAATATATTAAATTAACAATTAAATTACAAATGCATTATTAAATCAAGCTGTTTAAATATTCATTTTTTTTTCGAACATCTCCATCTTTTATTTCAAAATGAATATAAATCCATGGATTTTTTTGAATTTGACGAAAGTCTGCTTCCTCCGAAGATTCGTCATTTCTAAAACACAATATTCGAAACATCAGCTCATTATACAGGTAACTGTCTCGGTTTTATCTTGGATTTATTATGGTATCAACACCAATTTTCCTATTCTTGATATACTCATGTGTAAGGTTTCTGATGCCGTTAACTGAAAACAGCCGTTTTTTGATGAAAATTGAAAACGGAAAACGGTAGGTTTTTCGAGAGCTGTTTACAGTTTTTACAAATAAATAAATTCTGCAATAGAAGCGAACTCGATAAAGTCCAGCGTGTGCTGATAGAATTTTAGCAGTTATTACTTTTAGCCATTTCATCAAAACATACTTCCGATTTTTTCATTAACACAATTTTTGCAAACAAATAAAAATTGCAAATATTAAAATAATTAAAAATGGGTTGAAAACAGTAATAACAAAGTGTGAGATTAATTTTTCGGAAGGCATCTGTGAATTTGAAATGTCACATAAGCTTATTAATATAAAATAAGTGGATAGAATTTCAATTTTGCGAATTTCTTTTCTAAACAAATTATTTAACAAAGAATTTTTAAAATTGCGATGAGTTGATTAGATTCTTTGTACGGAAAGTATATTTAAATAACACAACGAGAAAGACATCTTCATAGCCGTAATATTTATTCATCCAAAGCTAGTTAGACTAAATAAATAATATTTTCTAAAAAAATAATTTTTAAAGTTTTAAATTACTTTACCGGTTTTTAAAAAATTCGAATGTTTTTTTTGTCCTAAAATGCGATACTAGCGCCACGTGGCAGATGCCAAGCTAAGTTGTACCCGCCTAAGTTGTGCGGCATAACCTGGAAAATGTGAATTTCTTTTCAATTTGTAAACAAATTTCAATAGAATAAAGTAATTTTTACAATGTTGGATTGTCCATTCTTTAAAATTTTGATTATATTATCCATAATTTTAGAGATGTCGAGAATTTGGGATTATGCAACTAAGCGCAAAAATACAACGACAAATGAACTTGAACAATCAAGTGCGTAAAATCCTCCGTTACTGCTTTAAAGACACATCTCAAACACATGGCATCATTATTATCACAATCAAGTGAAGAACCGGTCCTAAAGAAACCAAAGACAATATTGGATTTCATGCCAAACAATTGCTGAAGGAAATAGTTTCTGATTTTGCAATCGACGGAATTTCAATTAGAGCAATAACGCGAAATAGCTATATCCGTAAATCGATTCA
Source organism: Schmidtea polychroa (assembly GCA_959609185.1). NCBI lineage: Eukaryota > Metazoa > Platyhelminthes > Tricladida > Dugesiidae > Schmidtea > Schmidtea polychroa. The sequence goes on along the minus strand of CAUHTR010007653.1, from coordinate 1,477 downwards.
GCGAGAAGGCTTCAAACTACCGGCAAACGAGTCTGATGTGATGAAACCTTTGCTGGCCGATTTCAACGGGAAGAGAGAAAAAATGGAGACTGAAATTTGCGCGATGATGCAAAAGGAAGTTAAATTTAGCATGACGGTCGACGAGTATACTACGATTCATGACCGGAGCTTTATCGGAATCAACTTACACGATAGCGTAGAAAAAAAGACATGGAAAACCGGAATTATCCGTATTTTGGGATCTTGCCCTGTCGAGGGCATGTTCGATTCAATCAAGCAGCATTTGATTTCATTTGGAATTAATCCTGAGTGTGATCTTGTTGCTTTAACTGAAGACGGTGCCGTCGTTAACAAAAAGGTACATAAAGCTCTTGGAAGTTATTGACCAATCTTGATTTAATCATGCTTTCCAATTGCCTGTTACCGATACTCTTTAGAAAAAGCAAGACTAGAGACCGAAGATGCACTCAAAGAAACCTCAAAAGATCTCAACGCGAGATATATGATCAAAAATCTTGATACGAATTTAATACGAACATACACATAACAAAATTATTTATGCAGGAAATCTCTTCACTCATGTGAGAATGATCCAAATAAGAATGATACTGAAGGTCAAGAACAAACATCTTAAGAAGAAACTAACGAAATATTGCTTCACGAAGAGTTGAACGAGCTACTAAAGAAGGACATCATTATAAATACCGTAGGCAATACTAACAAATTCAAGTTGTTGAAATAAGAATTGGCTCTTTATAAAAGCACAGGACTTACGAACAGAAAATTTGCATAACCTTTATGATGCAATTTTGTGCATTAAACCGACTTCAACAGATTTTGAAAGAGTTTTTTTCAACATGCACAAATTTGTGCACTAACATACGCTTCACGCTTATCAGATACATCTCTCAATGCTCTAGTTTTTTTGAAATATTATTATGGAAAACTTAATAAGAAAAATTGATTAAATAAAGAATTTTTAAAATATTTTGTGTAAAAAATTTCAAGTAAAATAGTTTTCTCCAAAACAGGAAAACGGCCATTTTGTTAAAATGCCGTTTTTCAGAAACTCTACTCAAGCGCCATCAATATTCAAAGTTCTATTAATGCAAACATTAGGTCGCAATACAAATCCTCAAATGAACGTCAGATCACCCCTAATTGGAGCTATACGAAATATAATTGGATCAATAATCACTCATTGATCTTGAATGGCACATGAATTAACTTCGTCGGATCCTGGATTCTCCTATGAATATATTTTAAATATCGGTCTTATGTTCCTTCAATATCAAATGTGCAAAAACGTTTCCATCTTATCCAACGAATTATGGATTGTGTCATAATTGTGTTATAAATGAACACAGTCCCATCGATTCCAGCTCATGAAAATATGAGTATCAAAGCATTTTTGGTTTATTCATTATAATTACTAGCATTAACGCTTGATTCAATTCTATTTTACGGTAAACTCGTA
>CAUHTR010007652.1:68725-121209 GCA_959609185.1 Schmidtea polychroa | reverse complement strand
AATGCCAATGGGAAAAAGAAAGAAAAAAGAATCAATTATCAATAAGTGCCATTAAATGGAAAAGTATAAAAACCGAAGACTAATTAACAGAAAGAAAGAAAATTTGAGGGTAGAGAACATTGCTACGAAAAGAGAGAAAATTTGTTAGAACGAAATTTGTGAGAAATTTGAATTTACCAAGAAAATAAAATAAAGTGTTACGAATCAGAAAACTGATACTACCTAATTGATCAATCAGAAAGTTACACTAGGGTTGTGTACCTAAACTTGATTAAAATCTTTTATATGATTTTATGTTGTTATACTAAATTTTTTAATTTAATCACGAAATCTGAATTAAAGAAATTCTGATTTCTACAGTAATGTAAAGATAATTTGAAACTTCAATAAAACTAATCTATAAACTTGCACAAACGACCAACACTTTTCGATTCAACAATTCATGTTTGGTGAGAAGCTTACTTGCGGCGTCAGTTGAATAACGCATGATATATAGTTTTAAAGAGCTTTCAGACGAACAATTTGAAGATGTTTCATATATCACTTGCTTAGTTTTATCATTGCTTCCGCTATCATTCACACATACAAAATAGTTGCTGCTGCAAGCTGCTTCACTATTCAATTGTTGATAGCTTCCCTTGGGAGAATGAATGGAAGAATGTGAGACAATTTTGTCAATCCGGTAGCCAACCTTGCCTCCTGTTTTTAATTGCTTCGTGTATAATTTTTAGGTCTTCTCTTCAAAGCCACGCGCCATTACCTTTTGTGTTGTGCCAGGAACAGAAAGAAATTAACAGACCTTTGGACTTATTTTCAAGAAAACTCATGAGCACACAGCAGAGATACTCGGCATTTGATTGTGAATTGTTAACAATTTATGAGTCGATAAACATTTCAGGCCTCATCTTGAAAATCGCTAATTTATAATCAAAACTAACCAAAAACTTCTTCTACACATTAATAACTTGAAAACACCCTCTTCAAGACAAAAACTACAAATCACATTAATTTCCGAATTCTCTTGTTAAATCGAACACATAAAAGAATGTAGTCGTTGACTGTTTATCAAGAACCATAAATGCTTTAACAGCATTTCATTATTTTCACCGAATTCAAACCAGATTCATCAGCAACTTTCGATTTGACGAGCCATTAAACTTTGGTTTTCAGAGTGTCAATCGTACCAGAGACACAAATTACTCGACCCACAATACCTCCGTTAATGCACTACCCAAAGGTAAACCGATTCAACACTTTTTAACTAGAATTATACAGTCCACTACCAATTTACAACGGTTTCAATTACCTTCTAACCATAATTGACAGAAAAACAAGATGGTTCGAAGCAGTTCCCATTAAATCTATTTCAGCCTACATTGTCTCTTCCATAGTGTTAAAAGAATGGATTGCCTGGTACTGCGTACCACAAATCTTCATCATAAACAGGGGTAGTCATTTCGAATCTTGTCTTTTCAATTCATTTACGAAGAAATTAGGTATCAAACATAATATTATGATTAAACGCTTCCATCTAATCCAACATCTTTAAGAATCCTATCAGAAACTCAGACTCAACCAAAGTCCCTCCATTTGTCTTCTTTGGCTGGAGGAACATCCCATCAAACTACACAGGCCAGTCAGTACTTTTTTTCGGAACTTCAAAACTCAAACTATCATTGAACTTAACGTTGCACAAAATCATTTCAAAATCATCGATTCAAATCCATTTTTCTCTACTACCAATTCGTACTACCAATTCTCTACTACCAAATTCGTATGGATAAAAAAAGTAAATGACTCAGGACTAGAAGCAGGATACACCCGTTTGCCGTGAATAAACGCATCTATAAAATGGGTGGTATGCACAATCAATTATAGATGCGTCACTACAGTATATAATTACAAAATATTTCTGTTGCAACAGTTAATTCATGTTTAACTATTTTAGCCATCAGGCTATCGATCAGGCTATCGCGACAACTTCATTCGCACCTCTTTCACTTGAGCGGGCGTGAAATATGTCCCTTCGAGATGGTCTGTCTTCTTCTTTAGTAGGCCTATCTGGGTCTGTAGCATTTTGATGATTGCGTTCTTGTCGGTGCATGAGAAACATGGCCGAAGAAGTGTTGTAGCTGCTGGGTTTCTTGATATTTCTAAAGTGATAACGAAAAATATGTATAGGCAAATTAGATAGATCAACATAAGCAAACGTACAACTACAAGTAGATAGCAAAACTGATAATCGAACGAGAAAGCTCTCTTCTCTAGCATGCCTTCCCAACGAAGATTACATACAATTTAGCACACATATGACGATACTAGATGAATACATGCAAATCAAGGTTCAGGTCCCTTAGTCGAGGGAGAACAGAAGTGAGCTAAAGTACGCGTCTCCGACAAGCGTCGGTTTACCCTTAGAGAGAATAATGGTGTGGTCATTTCTAGAATATCAATGGTAGATTCGAATGAGCAGAAAAGTTCATCTGACGGGTCTTTGGTTTAAATCAGATTGAAATGGACAAAATCCAAGAGGAAGGACAAAAATCGGAGAGTAGCTATCATTCGCCAAAATTTTGGGTCCAACCTGGTGGGTACGCTGAATTGTTATCGCCTACATTATTCATTTTATGATCGTTTCTGAGTTTATTGATATCATCATTATATTCATGATTATTATCTTTATTCATTAGCAAAATTATTATTACCATCACCATCACTACCATTATTTATTGTTGTTAGGACCATCTTCATTATCATTACTATCCTTACCATAATTATTATTATTATCCTTACACTTGTTATTAGTGTTACTATTATAACTACTATTGTAACCATGACTACCGTTATTATTACACTTATTATCATTATTATTATTATTACTATTATCATTACAGTTATTAGTATCGTTATTATTATAAACCATTATTATGACCACGACTATTATTATCATTTCCATTATTATTATTATTATTACTATTATTATTGTAAGGAGTTAGTAAACCCCTATATAAAATTATTATGGTTAAATGGTAGAAGTGAGATCAGTTAGTAGAAATAAGTATTTCTGTTAAATTTTTATATTTAAATTCCATATTAAATTATATAATATAATATTAAATTATATTAAATTAAATCAGTTACAACAATTGGTTCCATCTAAAGATTTTATTAATATTAACACAGAGTGATCACTCTTAAATAGTAATGTATATTGCGTAATAACTAACACATTGTATTGAATTACGCAATATACTCTGAACTGCTTCACATTTGGTACTTGGCCTCTAATGTAATATCATTACTCTCCCCTTCATAAGATTGATGCCATCTCTTTAACCATTCGATTCGTCGGTGCCACGTCGTATCTGGATATTGCAATTCAACTTGATGATCTGAAACAAATCTAAGAATTTTATATGGACCATCATATTGAATATCATTTTTGTTTCTTCTATGTGGTTCTCGTCTTAATAGTACCTCCTCCCCACTTCAAAATGTCGTTTAATTCTTTTGTCTTTTTCGAATGTTTTCATCTTTTGCGCAGCTTGCTTGTTATTCTTTTGTGCTTCTTCCGAAATATCGTGTACTTGATGTTTGAGTCTAGAATTAGCGTGTAACTTTATTTTCCGTCCATATACTATCTCAAATGGTGAATATTTTGTAGAACTTTGATAAGTTGCATTTATACTGAATTCAATTCGAGGCAGCAGTTTTTCAGCACTGTTTTTCACTGTTTTTGCCACTGTTTTTCAGCACAGCCCCCTTTCATCGTAGTCACAAGTAAATCTCTCATTGTTCTGATAGCTCTTTCCACTAAGCCATTCGACTGATGTTGATATGGCGAGGCGAATTCTTGCTTAATTCCAAGTTGTTCTAATTTTTCCTTAAAATATTTGCTTTCAAAATTTCGCCCTCTGTCTGTCAATATACTTTGAGGTTTACCATATTTGTAAATCCAATTGTTCATTAGCGTCTTCAAAATAGTTTTTTCATCTTGGTTTGCTGTAGCCGTTAGACTTACTAATTTGCTAAACCTATCAATAATAACGATAACATACTTTTTGTCGGTTGAAGTTCTCTCCATGAAAGCAACATCCATCACAATCTGTTCTAGAAATTCAGAACTTTCGTGTGGAATTAAAATTTCCTTTGTCCTCCCTTGGTCTATTTTCCTTCTTTATCTCTTTTTTTTTCCTATTTTACTATCTCTTTAACAGTTTCTTGCATTTTCGGCCAGAAAAAATTCCCTTCCAAATAATGAAACAGTTTCTTAATTCCAACGTGACATAAATCTTCATGTATTTTAATCACTAGTTTAGATTGATAGCTTTTTGGGATTATCACTAGATCTATTTTGTCTGATTCCAATACAAGCATATCATCCGATATCTTTAATCGATCTTTATATCTGAATAAAAAACTATTTAGAAACGATTCCTTCCGAAAATCTATCTGATTCTTAAGAATTTCCATCACTTCCTGGAACAATTTATCTTTCTTCTGTTCTTCCATAATTTCTAACATTGTCTGTGTTTTTTGTATCAAATTGATATATCTTACTCTTGACCTTTCTTGTTTATGTTGTACATGTGCTGTCTGACACTGTGCAAATAAACTACCCTCAATCCTTGATAATCCATCTGCGTTTGCATGTTCTTCGCCTTTCCGGTATTTCAATTGGAAATCGTATTCCGATAGATTAGCCATCCATGTCTGAAATTGTGGACTTATTGCTTTTTTGATCGTGTTCATAAATACTAAAGCTTTGTGATCTGTTCGAGCCACGAATTCTTTCCCGTATAAATACTGTCTAAAATATAAAACATATTCATGCAATGCCAACAACTCTTTCCTTGTTACGCAGTATCCCTTTTCATGGGCCGTCAGATTTCTTGAACCGTATGCGATAACTACTTCTGAACCGTCTTCTTTTATTTGACTCAACACTGCTCCAATAGCTTCAAAACTGGCATCAGTATCCAAAATAAATTTACGGTCTATACAAGGAAAATCAAGAATAGGTGCTTGTGTTAAGGCTTCTTTAAGTTGTTTAAAACTGTTTTCACAATTTTCTGACCATTCGATTGTTTTATCACAACTTGACGCTGCTGCATGTAGGGGTGCTGCTATTTTAGCATAATCAATGACAAATCGTCTATAGTAATTTGTCAAACCTAGAAAAGATCGAAGTTGTTTAGCACACTGCGGGTTCGTCGCTTCTGTAATTGACTTGATCTTCTCTGAATTTGTCTGTATTCCATCTTCACTGATGGTGTGGCCAAGGAATTTTAATTTGGTTTTGTAAATTTCGCACTTCTCCGGATTTATTCTTAGTCCTGTTTTTTTTATTCTTTTGAAAACTTCTCGCAATCGCTCATCATGTTCAGACTGGTCCTTGCCATATACCAGAATGTCGTCTAAATAAACAATTGCTCCATTAAACAATATACCCTCTAGCATCGTGTGCATTAATCGCTGAAATGTTGCTGGAGCCGTTGATAATCCAAATGGAAGTCGATTGAAACAAAATTGACCTTCTTTGGAACTAAAAGCCGTTTTTTCTTGTGCTTCTTCTGCTAATGAGACCTGATAGTATGCTTGTCCAAGATCTAAAGAAGAAAAGAATTTAGATCCTGATAGGTTATCGAGTAATTGGGATATGTTGGGCATAGGAAAAGATTCTCTTCCTGTCACCTTATTCAACTCTCGATAATCTACGCACATTCTTATTGAGCCGTCTTTCTTTCCTACCACAACCAATGGAGAGCTCCATGGACTTTTACAGCGTCTTATAACTCCACCTTTTGTTAACTCTTTTATCATATCGTCAATTTTCTGTTCTAGATGCATCGGTTGTCGTCTTGGAAATTGCATTGTTGGATTCCCAGATGTATTAATTTCGTGCTCTACGATTCTTGTGAATCCTAAATCAAATCTGGCTGCCATAAATATTGAGCCGAACTCATCTAATAATTTGTTAATTGTTGGCAATTCATTTTTTCCCAATTCCTTTTTTGCTTTTTGTCTTCTCTCGTCATCAGTATAATTGCTAATCTTTGTTTCGGATTCGATATTGTTAATTTCCATCAACTGCACTCCAAATGCTTTCAAAGTATATATCCCACCAATAAAACCTGGAAATATATTTTTAATAACAATTATTTTGATAGTCCTCATCTTATTGTGCCAATAAACATTTACTTCTGTACATCCCTGTGGTTTTTGAGTTCCTGGAAAAACTCCACATATTTCGATTTCACTGCTGCTTAAACGTGGACTGCCAATTTTATGCAATGTTTCCTCATTCATCACTGTAATTGAAGCTCCAGAATCCCACAACATCTCAATCTCAACATCATTTATCATCATCTTGCTCCATTCTCTTCCATCTGACGTCGCATACTTCATTCTCTCTGTTCTGTCATTCCGATTTTCTTCCTTTACAACCCCATTGACGAAATGTATGCAATAGAGTTCCTCGTGTTTTTTCAGTTTCCACATCATGAATTGCATAATCATTAATTGATTCTCTTGTTTGTGCATCATCCGAGTAATTTCTTCCGTTTTCTTCGTCATGCACACAAGCTATCATTTTCTTGTTCTCATAGTTCTGTTGTTCTTTCCTTCTTAATAAATAACAATCACGAAAATTATGCCCTCCCTTACCACATATCAAACATTAATCTTTTAGTGGACATTCATATCTTCTGTGCCCATATTCGCCACAGCAAAAACATTGGCCTGACTGTAATTCGCCGTTTCTTGGATCAGGAAGGCCTCTAGATCGATTGTATAATCTCTTGGCAATGTGTTTAAGCGAAACCGTTGGTGTCCTTCTCTGCACATTCCGTTCGACTGTGTGATTCATTTCGTTATTTCTGTTATACGAATTATCTGGTAAATTCTCTCTTCTGTAATTTCCTTGGCTTCTTAATACATTGGTGTTACTTCCATTTGTTTCTCTTGTAAACGTTTCTGAATTTCTTCTCCTTGTTGCTTCCGCGTAACTACTCTTCTTTATTACCATAATTTCTTCCGTCTTTTCTTTTGATTCCGCTTTTTCATAAATTTTGGCCAGTTGATTTCGTTCTTCTGCTGTCATCGATGGTTTCATTGTTAGAGCATCCTTTAATCTTCTGTCTCTGACGCGTCCAGTTATAATTTCATTGGCAATCTCCTCTACCCTCATTCCTGAATTAATAACTTCACTCACTAATTTCAATACCCTGATTTCGAAGGTTGCATATCTCTCATTTTCCTCTTGTCTAATTGCAGCGAGTTCTTTAATCTTGTCTATAATAGTCAATTTAATTGTAAATGTTTCAGAAAACCGTTCTTTAGCTGCTTTATCTGTTGTTTTTTCTGTTTTGAAATTTTTCCACAGTGTAGCCGCTTCATCACAAAGGAGAAAATCGAATGCTTCGGTCCTCTTCAAATCATTTCTAGCGATCCAATCATCAATTGCCTGTATCCATTTTTCAGCTTCCTTGGTACATCTGCCGTCGTATCTTCTAATCTCCATATCCAAGAGTTCTTGGGTACGTTTCGGTAGCGCGTCTCTTGCAGACTTTTTCCCTTCTCCTCGAGTCGTTATTGTGTGAACATTTTCGGCGTGGTCGCCAGTTACAACAATTGGTTCCATCTAAAGATTTTATTAATATTAACACAGAGTGATCACTCTTAAATAGTAATGTATATTGCGTAATAACTAACATATTGTATTGAATTACGCAATATACTCTGAACTGCTTCACATTTGGTACTTGGCCTCTAATGTAATATCATTACTAAATCAATTAAATATATGACCAGTAATTACATTAATATTAATAATTATCACGCCTCGGTGTTTAAATACGCTAGTAAACGACACAGTTTTGAAGTTGTTATAAAAAATAAATGCTTGGAGAAGATTTGAATTTAATTGCGTCTAACATGGTTACCACGACCACGGATTTATTGATAAGCAGACTATTACCTGAGAAATCTCACAAAAGCGATGATCTAGAAAATTTTATCAAGGATTGTCAAAGGTTTTTTGGCGCGACAAAAACAACAATTAGGATGCAAGTAATATTAACTACAACATTACTTGACAGATCGCTAATGGAATATTATGAAGCAGCCGAAGGAAAAACTATGGAAGAGAAACTTCGATGTGCATTTTCGAACCGACATCATTAATGGATGATCTAAAAGAGCTTTGAGTTATGAACAAGGATCTGATTCAGCCGAAACTTTTATAGAGAAAATTAAAAAGATGACAAAGAAATTAATAGCGCACAAATGGGATGAAGAAGAAATAGAAAAATGCCTGCTTACAAACGGTGTAAGAGATCGAGAAGTTAAAAAAGAGATCGAGATGAAAGATTTGAAAACATCAGAAGAAATAAAAGNGTTAAAAAAGAGATCGAGATGAAAGATTTGAAAACATCAGAAGAAATAAAAGCGACAATAAAGAAATTATAAAAGGTATACCAAATTATGGGCCATATTAATGTTGTGAAGACTTCACCGGTTGTTCAAAACTACAGAAGCTACAGAAATGTTGCTCAGAGAGGAATGGTAAACGGAAATAATAATTTCAAGCAGCAAAACGTCAGTAACCGCCAATTGGAATGTTGGACATGCGAGAAAACTGGTCATGTTAGTCGAGAATGCCAAATGAAAAAGAAAATGACGTGTTTTGAATGCGGAGTTGAAGTCCACGTACGGCGAGAATGTTCAACGATTCAATGCCAGAGATGTCACTTACGTGGACACAAGGAGATTGACTGTTATACAAATTTGAAAAGAAGGAAGTTTCAAACTAATTCAAACATGAGAAACAATAATTATTATGCCCATCGAACCACAAGCTATCAACAAAAGATCAACAATCCAGGAAGAACAATTGCAGCAATTGAAGATAATGATGAGACGATGCCACTGGAGACGATGCCATTGGAGATGATGCAGAAGACAAATATGAGGAGATTCAGCTCCCAAAAGTACATGCTTCGACACGGGAGGCAATGATTATGTAATAAAATTTGTAATTTTAAAAAGTTTCTTTTAAATAATTTTAAATGTTATAGTTATTTTAATGCTGATCGATCTTTAATAAATAATAATAATAATCATAAGAATCAAGAAGAGTATAATGAAATTAAAGAAGCAGAATATAATAATAAAATAGTAAATGAAAAAGTTTATAAATTTATTGAAAAGGCAGAAGATAAATTAGATAAGAATGAAATTGGGTGGATTAATGAGATATCAGAGGAGCAAAATATTTTCACTAAAGATGAATGGAAACGACCGAAACTGAGTTATGACAAAATGCAAGGTAGACCGAGTACAACTCTTGAAATTCAGGGCTATAGAAAGGAATGTTTACTAGATACAGGAGCAAGAGTAAATGTAATGGCAGAAGCAGTTGTGGACAAATTAGTGAATGTGAAAATCATAAAAACAGATGAGATGTTAAGATGTGCAAATGATAGTAAATTAGAGACAATCGGAATAATATATATTGATGTTAGAATTGGTAATATGGAAAGAAAAATAGCATTTATAATAGTTAAAAATATTGTTGCAGATATAATAGGCGGAGTGGAATTGCAGAAAGAGTTTGGAATTGAATTAAACTACATCAAGCAAAATGAAGAAGGATATAATGAATTTGTATGTGAAATAGAAGCTAGATTTGTGGAAAAGATTACAGATGACGAGAGATGTCAAAAAGCAATAGAAATTATAAGATTAAACGAAAATAAAAGACTGTTAGAGATTGTTAAAAACAATAAAAAGTGTTTTATGGCTAATAACTGGGATATTCGATGTACTGATTTAATTGAACATAAAATCATCACAAAAGAAGGACCAATTATGATAAAACCCAGAAAACAACCCATCAATTTAGAGGAGAAAATAAATGCTGCTATAAAAAATTTAGAAAATAATGATATCATAAGAAGATGTAATTCACCTTGAAATACGCCGTTAGTATGCGTGTGGAAAAAAGACAAAAAACGAAATCAGACTTTGTTTAGATTTTAGACAGCTTAATAAGATTACTGAAAGACAAGCTTTCCTATGCCGATTGTAGAAGAAATTCTAGATACATTACACGAATCTAAGTACTTTAGTTCTATAGACCTTGGAAACGCTTATTATCAAGTGAAATTGGACATAGATTCGCAAGAAAAGACAGCATTTTCTACTAAAGAAGGGCAATTTTGTTTTTAATAGAATGCCTTTTGGCATTGCGGCGGCACCGGGTACATTCCAAGAATTAATGACAAAAAGATTGAAAGATCTTCGGAAAAGAGTTATGGTGTATTTAGACGATATTTAAATTTTTACAAGAACAATTGAAGAACATTACAATGTGTTTGGAAAAGTTCTAGAGAAAATAATGGAAGCTAAATTGAGAATCAACCCAGAAAAATGTCAGTTATTAAAGAGCGAAGTAAAGTTTTTAGGGCACATTATTAACAGTCAGGGGATTCGGACAGATCAAAGTAAAATTGAGGCTATTACATCATTTCAGAGGCCTAAGTGTATAAAGAATTTGAGAAGCTTTTTAGGTATATGTAACTATTATCGGAGATTTATTAAGGAATATGCAACAAAATCAAGAGCGCTAGAAAACATATGTGGAAGCAATAGTGAAAAAATAATCTGGACTGAGGAATGTGAGAAAGCTTTCGAAGAAATTATCTTTAGCTATTCTTACAATATTTTCATCAACGTGAAATTTTCATAAGCTGTGAAAGCTTATTTTCGATAATGAATAACATAAAATCTGATGTACGAAATAGACTTACCGACGAATGTTGCGAGGCTTGTATTTCATTAAAATTGTCAAACTATCATCCAGATATTGGTGAATTATCGAAAACTATTCAACAACAAAAATCTCATTGAAAATTATGTAAAGTAATTATAGAAATCAATGTATATGTAATTTTTCATAACGCATGTATTATCTTTTTATAAAAATTATTTTTATTGGCACGCAGTCAAAAAAAGGTTTGCCATCCCTGTTTTATACCAATTTTCGTTTTCTTTGAACCTGATTTCGTCAAAGGAATCATAAAATCTTGCATATCAGTTGTTGAACCACGCATGTTGATTACATGCTAGATTCGTATTCAACATCATTGAAAGTGTATCATTGAAAGTGTATCATTGAAATCCAAGTAATAATAAAAAATTAAATTTACCATAAAGTTCAATTTCTTTCATGGCTGTAATAGCAGAGCTTTGAATATTGTACATTTTCTCTTTTGAAATCGGTTTGGATTGGAAAATATGAACATGATGAAGTTGTCAATATAAATATCGATAATCCCATGTATTTACCAATTTCAAGCTCATGTATTTAACAATATAGAAATAAATATTCGTGACGATAGTGGTAAACTTATAAACTTTCCAAAAGATTCGAAAACTCATTTGACATTACATTTTCGTAAAGTAGATGATTATGAATGAACAGAAAATACTACCATCACTAAAATCAAACGCTTTAACTGAATTAGGGAAAGTTCTACCAGGGGTTGCTGGTATGTTTCAAAAAGATGCGCATTCTCCAAAACGTAAAGGACATAGAATATCGCATATAAACAAACGAATGAAAGGACATGGAACTATATTTGCAAAAAGGATTTGTGGTAAATCTGAATTATGTATATTTGATAGACCATCGCCCCAGGGTGTAATCGAATTTGGGGCATTTGAGGAAATTTTTTCTATTAATTCAATTACTGATAGTAGAAATGATATCGAGTTTTATATTAATGGTTCGCAAACTGAATATTTAGATTTGAACGATACTTTATTGACTGTTCAGATCAAGGTTGTAGATAAAGATAGAAAGGTTTTGGATGTCAATGCAGATGTAATACCGAACAATTTCCTCTTTCATACTCTGTTTAAAGAATTAATATCAAGATTGAGGGCGCAAATAATACATTCATTCACAAGTCCTTGATAAAAACTATTTTGAATTATAATTCCGATACTAAAAATACCTGTCTTACTCCTATGAGTTTTGCAGGCAACAGATGATGAAAGAAAAAAGTGGGTTAAAGGCTCAAAATTATTCACCATGTGCTCATCATTGTAACTCGACTTTATGGATCAACCGAAATATTTGCTTCCAGGAGTTAATGTACACATTATACTGAAAAGGTCCGATTCTGCATTATCTCTTATTAGTGCGAAGGCACCAATATACCAATTAGTCGATGCGAAATTATTAGTGAGAAGAGTTCGAGTATTAGCTGGACATCAATTGGGTCTTAATTAAAAACATGCAATTTATCCATTAAAGACAAAGGAAATTGTGCAATTCGCTATTGTTAAAGGTGCTTCATCATTCTATAAAAAACAAATATTTGTTAACAGAAGAATGCCTAATTTTATTCTGATAACATTCCAAAGTGAAACACAAAATAATGGATCTTATACTTAGTATTTATTATAATGCATAATTCTCCTCCCATTTTACTTCATAAGTAAATTTATGATTTCTTTTTAAGGGATTTTAATTTTGCTCGTTAATTTTTCGATAGGTTTGATAGATTTGGTTTTCTTTCTTCTTTCTCAACTATATCCATAATTTGCGACAAACCTTTAAAAGTGTTGGATCTAATTTTGCATCAGGATTTGGGTGATAGAGTTTATCTGTGTTGATGTATACTGGAAGCTTCTCTTCGTCATTGGAATGAGGTATCGTATTGTTCCATTTGATTTAGTATGCAACACGGCAAGGAGCTGTTTTGAAATAGAGGATGGCTGTGTTATAAAATTATAATTATTTTTAATCAGTAATTAAAAATTAATTAACAAAAAAGCGAACATCTCGAGTAAGCAATTATAAAAATGTAATCTCGTCCACTCGCGCTCAGAATTAGTGAATTCGGGTTGAATTATTTGGGCTTTTTATTGAGATTTGAGTTAGCGATTTTATTACGTTATATTCTGTACAAAACTGTTGATCAAACTAGTAATATTGATGTAAAAATAATAATTATTCATTTTACTCGCTGATTATATTGCGAACCGCAGTGATTTGTGAAATATCTACTATGACGGAAATGAATATGAATATCCGGGTCATTTAAGCTCGAAGCATTAATTACATCATGAGATGGAACTATCGAAAATGGTCGTATTGAAATATGTGTCATTATCATATTATAAATATTATCATATTATTCTTGAATTTCATCTATTAAATTGCTATTCATTAACATTCTATGAATTAAGGCAGTGGTTCTCAATTAATAATAAAAGCGCGGAACATCATTCACGTGATTTTTTTACGCGGAACACTGACAAAAAATACTTTCCCACAATTAGTGACCAATCACAAATTACTATAAATCTGTCGTAAACGTAAACAATGCCTTCTTATAAGCAAAGAAAATACCACGCGCAACAATAACAAGCAATAAAAACACTTCTATATTTGTTTGTTTATATATTTCTGTAACGGCTTTCTTATTGAATCATCTTATAAAAAGATTAATTGAGGTTTTTGATGATATGTATCATAAATGCAAATTTTAAGGTAAAATGTCATTTTATTCGCGGAACACGGGTTGAGAACCACTGAATTAAGGAATGAATCATGGAAAGTCAAATATAAACAAATGGTAGTCCAAGGACCTGATGACTGTGACCAAACAGAAACCATCAACATGAAGTCTAAGAATGTGAAATTTCATAATCCTTGTTTCGTTTATTACAGTTTTTTGCTTTTGAAATTTTTCATGCCAAAATTAATATTTGGTGCCTGTACAAATTGTTGATCAAAGTAGTAATGCTGATATTAATTTTGGGTTAATTAAAATTCATTTTTCGTCGATGAATGTTTATCAACCGATATTCTCAGATGCAACAAGTTGATTTTGAGAGTCCAAAAATTATGTAGTCAAACGTACGATGCAGATAACTTAACACAGGGGTGGGGAACCTGCGGCCGTTGGGCCGCATGCGGTCTCCCGAGCCTTATCGAAATAAATCTTAATTTATATAAAAAAACTATGAATTTTGAGGATTTACAAATAAAAATGCTTGTAACTACTGAATTGTATATATACCGTACTGTACAAGCATCCCGCCCAGTACAAAAAACGAAATATAAACGAAATACTTTTTGACTGCGGCCTCATTTGAAGGCGACAAATTTCAATGTGGCCTATGGAAATAAAAAGGTTCCCCAGCCCTGATCTAACAAATAAAGTATACTTAATAAAAGTAAGTTTTACTATTTAGAAATTTTATTATGAATAAGAAAATCTTACACCTTCTTAGATGTCAGAAAGAAAAACAAAAAGGAAGTCTGGTGCTTATTAACTTTTTCTTCACTCATTTTTATTAGGTTTTCATATTCTATATTCAATTACATAACGGTTAATTTTTACAAGATAATAATCCTCATCGGGTGATCCGCACATCAGAAAATTCTAATCAAAAAATTAAATTAATAGGGGCACCAATATTGTTTTTGCACCTGAGCGGCCAGCAACGCAGGAACGCCACTGGCTATATAAAAGGGTTTTGAGAAATTATAAAAAACCTTTTTTTCTGGTAGAGTTAGAAGATTCTTTATTTCTTTTCTGGTATATGATTAGAATAGGTTTGTAGAAGAGGTACTTGCTTATAAATTGAACTATAAATCTATTTTTGGATGAACATCACAAGATTATGGAAAATAAGATTATCTCATTGATATATATTTTTGATAAATTGTAAAAAGATTTTTTTGATTTATTTAAATTATATATTATCTATGTAAAGATAGAGAAAAAACTGATTCAGGTTTTTATTAAATGCAGTCAAGCAAAGATTTCTAACATCTGCTAATTCTGCATAATACTTTTTTAATCATTTTAGATTGCACGTCATGTTGAAAAATGACAATAATCATTCATTTTGTGGATATGATTAAGAATCCAGAAAGATTACAAGAGTATCCATAAAAATATTTCTTGGACTTTGTGTCCCTAAATAAGACAATTAGTTTTGAAATTACTGAACCTATTCTTCGGTTGTTAGCAGAGATGTCTTAATTAATTGAAAATTTAAGCTCTCGCAGATTTAACAATATTAACAGTATGAAAGAAAAAGAAAATCGTGTACAAAAAAAATGAATTTTAAGTGTCAATGTTGTTACTTACAATGGTCATACCTTAAATTTTTCTTTGAGGCAACTGCCTTCTTTAGTCTCATTGTTAAACCATTTAGGAAAACAATAAGAGGAATTCAAAATGATGCTTTGAAACCTCCTCATTATCAACTTGGTGAAATGTAAATGCGGTTGCATATATTGTGGATGACACAAATTTAACAGTAACATCTAATAGTATATCACAAATAGAATCACAGGAAATTGCGAAATTGAAAAATTGAAAAATTTACAAACAAATGTCCACCTCAATTTCCAAACTTTTTAAAATATGAAATAGACAATGTATGAAGGTATTCAAAATTTCAATAAATTAGTTGTGGGATAAGACTTGTAAATGAATCAAATTATGCAAACCTTCAAGATGGTCAATCAATCAAAGGAACTAAACACCTTGACCCAAAAACGAAGAGTGACCACAAATTTACCAAATAAAGGGCCAATTTTTAATCTTCCCTGTTGGTATTAAATTACTTTTAAATGTTTGTATAAAACAGAATTATGTTTATACTTGGGATAAGTAATGAGAAAAATATTTTGTAATTAATTTCTGAAATTTTTAATGTAAACATTTTGAGGTTCGACAAACTTCAGAAATGATACCGAGTTTGAGACGACATTAAAAAATGCAGCTGTCGATTTAGAAGAAATCAGCACTTTTCGAACTTAAACCAAATCGTATAAAAAAATAGGAAGAAATATTTTTTTGTGAAGGAGATTCTAAAACAAATTCAAAGTAAACTTTTATTATTATATTAAATGTATTAAATTTTATATTGAAAAATAATTGTACAGTTTAATATCCAGAACGCAGTTATTGCTTTGTGAATTTTCTTGACTCTTCCAGTTTATGTGGCTAAGGATGAATATTTGCGAATGTCCATGCTGCAAGAAAGACTTGTTGGACTAGCTACTTTATCAATTGAAAATGATATTGTTCGTGACATTGAACTAATGGAAAAAGTTTCTACATTTCCTGAAGTAATTTATATGCATCGTGTATATTACCATCTAAAAAGTATCGTATGTAAAAAATTGACAAAATTTGAAAATGATTTGAAATTGAATTCTAAATTATAATATAATTTATTATTTTAGGATATAAATCAAATCTATTAAAGATTTTTTATCAAACAATTTTAAAATTAACAATGATTTAAACAATAAATCTTTTATCATATCCATAAATCAATAGTTATTTTTTGTATGACGAAGTTTAACAAAATTAACAAACGCGTTAAAACTTTCATTTCTGATTGGCTATTTGAAATAACAAATCGGAAATGAAATTATTTATTCAAAAAATTTCAAATACTCTCTCGAATCTGATTGGTTATTTGTTAAAAATTGAGGAACTTTTGCATTCAGACTTTCCTCATCCATGACGACAAATTTTGTTGTTGAGTATCAATTAAACATAATAAAATATTGATTTTTTACTATCCATATAATAATCGATTTTTTACAACTCTCACTGATCAGTTTTTAATTAAAATCCAATATGGCGTTAATAATGAAGTTTTTCGGAATGGTGCTAGGTGTTTTTGAAACAATAAAAGAAAAATTCAACCAATCTCCTGTTTCGGATAAAGCAAAATCCGGCTACGATAGCATTAAAAAGTAAGTTTTATAGATTTTTTCGAAAAAAATAACTAAATAAAAATGAAAACTTAGATTTATAGAAATAAAGAATTACTCTATTAAATATATGTTGGTGTTAATTTTTGTTTGAATAGATAAACAATTTACATATATTCTCAGAGAATAATCAATAGTTTTATTATTTTTATTGATTATTACTTCTCATGTTTTATATTGTAAAATAATTCATTAATAAACTTATTATAAAAGCCGGTCTCCATTATAGAAAATACCAGCTTTTATGTATTTATAGTCAATGATAAAAAGATCAAAAATGTATGGTTATATTTAATTTTTTATCAATTAATCATCGAACAAAAATGATATTAAGAACAATTCATTTAAATAATTAAATATTTTTTTATTCAAATCCCAGTTCTATTTATTGAAGTAAACTATTAACATTAATTAAATTTTATTTATTAATTTAATATCATTATAAACTTGCGCCCACTTATAGTAACCGAATTTAATTTTCTCTATATTTATTCATTTGAATGTTTTTATAATTTTAACCGGTTTATAAGCTTTCTTTTTAAAATAATATCATTTCCAAATTTTAAATTCAAATATTATAATTATAAATTATGGCATAAAAACATATCGAATATTGACAATAATATTAATAATAATAATAATAATAATAATAATAATAATAATAATAATAATAATAATAATAATAATAATAATAATAATAATAATAATAATAATAATAATAATAATAATAATAATAATAATAATAATAATAATAATAATAATAATAATAATAATAATAATAATAGTAATAGTGCCGAAAATTCGTGAATATAAAAAACATCGATATATTTACTGATTCATAATCAAGCTTTTTATTAATCACAATAATAATAATAAAAATAATATTTAAAATAATATTTTTAGGAATCCTACAAACTAAATTTAATTAACATTTCTGGACTTCATCCATTTATATCTTGTATTATTATCTAATAATTACTTCTTTTTCTCTACCTTAATTAATGTTAAAATTATTATGATTACTATAATTATTAAATAACATTATTAATATATAAATAAATTAAAATTAATTAAAAACATATTTTATATTTGTGGTTAAGTTAAACAAACACAAATCGAAATTAACTTTCAGTGAAATTAGTTTAGTTAAATATTCTAATAACAATTTGCTAATTATTATTTTGCGAGGCACCAAAGTTGCATTTCAATAAAACGAGTAATATTAAAAACGGATTTATTCTAATCGAAAGAGAAAACGAGAAGGATAATGACCAGATTGTAATCTGTATACTCATCAATCACCACACGAAAGAAGATGGGAGGGGGTTGTTCTCTTTTAATTCATCTACAATTCTAATTAGTCTGCCAGGATTATTTCATCTTGTTGAGCTGCAAGTCACTTTTAATTAATCAACACACGTGATGAAGTCTGTCAAATACCGGTTTTATTTTCACTTCATCTATAATTTATTTTTATCAATTTCTCGGCAATAAATGGGAAATATATTTATTCTATTATTTGATTATTTTCCCCTCTATTTTCACAACAGACATTTCACCGGACTAATTGAAAATGTTTTCTTTACCACCAGTCTAAATGTGAGTTAGCCAAGTCATGTTAGAGGAACTGATAAATTTGACAGGTAGACAGTAAAAATAAATTTATATTGACTTCGGTAATCTCTCGGGTCTTCCTTATGTTTGTTAGAGAAATTTTTTCTTTTTGTTAAATATTGATTTTAAATGTTTATTAAGGTGCATTTTCTAATTAAATTGAAACCCTAATTGTGTTAAAAAATTATCGGTAAATACTGATTATAAACATTTTTAAAATTTACAGGGCTGTATTTACTTAAATCGTGTTCTTTTGATTACTAATGTGAACTACTTACAAATTGATGTCATTCAAAATTCAATATCGCCTTCCAAAACCTGATTCCACAGTGGAAAAAATGTATCGATGCAAATGGAAATTATTTTGAGAAATAAACCCTACATGACATTAATATTGTAAATACGAAATATATTTATGTTTATATACTTATTTCTATACGAGTAGAGTAAGAATAATTTTAAAAAAGCATCCGTTGTCATTTTGATAATATTTATTCGAAAAATTATAAACATTAAAGCAAATTTAATAATTATGTATATTATTTATCATTATTCATTTAATTATTATTATTATTATTATTATTATTATTATTATTATTATCATTATTATTATTATTATTATTATTATTATTATTATTATTATTATTATTATTATTATTATTAAAAATATTATTCAAATAATTAAATAAATAAGCCATTTCTGCAGTGTTTATTAAATAACAAATTTTGGCTTAAAATAGGTCTTATTCTGTTCAATATAAAATTTAACTAGTCATTCTTCTCGTTCTTTTCCTCTCTAATAATATTTTTAAAATTTTTCTTTCCATTTGATATATTTCAAAAAAATGAAAAGACTTTTAAAAATTAAACTCAAAAATAAAATTTCATTTTTAAAGGGAAACATAATATTTACGCAATCTATAAAATTTCCTATCTCTTCTCGTCAAATGTACAAATCAAAAGGTGGATTTTTCAGAAAATTATGTTGACCACCAACCTTAATAATAATAATTACATTCCGAAGGAGAGAAATTTAACTACTGATAAATTTATTTTGTAGGTAATCAAATAATATTAAATTTATTTCATAATGATTAATTAGGTCGACGATGTTTCATAATATATTATAATAATGTTACGTATGCATATAATTTTTTTAATAATATTTATTGAATAACTTACACTCTGTTCTTGTGTTTTTAGTAGTAATAATGTCCTTCCCTATCATTTGGTATCCCTTTTAGTTAGATTTCACCTTCATTAAAGAAGCGCTTAATGTATAATTTTTATTTACGCATACAAGAGAAAAACGTAATTAATTATGCATCTGAATTGGCGAGAATTCAAAAACAAAACTGAATATAATTTAATTTAATTTCTGTCAATTCTGGTAAGTAGAGATATGACAAATGGTGACCCGTTCAATGATTAAATTGGGATTTTGTTGCAGAATGAAATCGTAAATTGATCTTTGAATTATTTAATTAGTAAAACAAAATAATAAAATAAATTATTTTCAAAATATAAACAGTGCTTAGAGCAATCAAAATGTACCTTTGATACGACAACATGCATTATTGATGATGTATTTCTTGGGCTGATTGTTGTTGGGACTGTCAGAAATTTTGTTTATCTTCTTCAATTTATTCAGTTTTCAATTTTCGTTAAAAATTCATCAGTAAATTCTGGTTTTATTATTTGCAGAATTTCATTTTCCCAATCATGAAAATTATGATACACCGAATTATTCTCTCTACTAAACATACATGCTTAATTTTTTTAATTTATCTTTATTTTTCTATATGGAGGATTATTATTATCTCTCTTTTTCATAAAGCAGAGAAATCGGAAATCAGTTAAATTGAATTATAATAATAAGATTATTTTTTATTATTTTTGCTTTGTGATTATTTATTATTATTATTATTTATTATTATTATTATTATTATTATTATTATTATTTATTATTATTATTATTATTATTATTATTATTATTTATTATTATTATTATTATTATTATTATTATTATTATTATTATTATTATTATTATTATTATTTTTAAATAAATATAAATATAATATATAAATAAATATAAAATCAACACGACATGTTTTAGGTCTAAATTTTCAATAACTAAATTTAATGATATTAATAATAATAAGTACTTAAATAAACACGGTAAAGATTTTATTAATAAAAATCACCATTTATACATCTTTGTCACTATATTTCGATAGCATCACTATCATCATCTGGTTACCTACATTCACTACGGATGAATAACTATAATATATTGATAATATATAAACAAATTATAAAATCTATAAATTTTTTAAATTTTAAATTATAAATAACAATTTTAAACAATTATTTTAAAAAATAATTTTCAACAATCAATTATTTTAAACTTTTAAAATTATTTAAAAATATTATTTTAATTATTTTTTAATTTTTTAACACACTATTATTAATATACATCAAAATACAAAAACCTTAATTAAAAACATTCAACACACACGTATTCACTGCATTCTGCACATTGATTTTAGGATTAAAAGTTCTTATCAATAATGCTTCACATATCACACGCTCAAAACAATTATCAAAATATTTTGATAATATTTTAAAATCCGATATTCCTAATTCTCTCATACAGACTTTATTATGATCCTTAATATTGGACACTCTCTTCAGTCCGACAGTGTTCTGGAACTTGAGTACAGTCTCTTTCAACGTTAACAATAAAAACCGTTTTATTGTTAATATGCGTTACATTTTGTAATATACGTTACACTTCACTACCAAATTGAAAATATGTAAAGAAATAAATTAACTATTGTCTAATAATTTTCATATTTGTAACCAAATATCACGAAGTAACCCACAAAACAATTAAAACAAAGTTTCGTAGCATGACATTTTACTGAGAAAAACAATGAATTTAATTTTAGATAATGAATATCGATTTCTAACAATACATGGCATCATAATTTCTAAAAATCTGTGATGTCCATGGGAGCATTTCTCGCATCGTTACCGAGAAACGGAAGGTAATGTACATCAGATGACGTATTTAATTAAACAAAAATCGACAACATTTGTAAATTGGATAATTGGGATAATTATCTTATTTTAATATTGGATTTTTTTCTAATGAAATTGTTTGTTGCTTCTATGATTTTCAACAATTAAACTATAATTATGTTTCCCATAAACCCTTTTAAGATAATTACGGTGATTTTATATTCTTTTTTTTCCATAGAATATAAAGTGCATTTAAAAGTTAAAAAATAAGGAAAATATGTATTGATAGCACCGACATGGATGAAGCATCATGCTTTCTGTTAATTTTTGTATGCCAATTTTAAATTTCGTGTTGTCTAAATCAGAGGTTCTCAAAGTGTGGGTTGCAGACTGAGTTTAGGGTGGTCGCGAAATATTTTTGAAAGGAGCAATGAGGATTTGGATATTCACATATATTATTAAAACAATTTTTTCTTGGTTATTTTGAGTTGGTTGTAATTCTAAATTAAATATAAATTAAATATAAATCAAACCTAGAACATAAGAAAATAATTTGATATTTTTTTTTACCTTCTAACCCACCTTTATTACTCGCGTTGGTGGCAAAATAAGTCAATTCCGGCACCCGGAAGTTTGAGAACCCTAGTGTAAAATTTTTACAATAAAAGTGATCAACAATAATATTAATAAATATCACATCTAACATTTTAAAGCATTTTAGCTTTAAATTTATATAACCACAATAAAAAAGGAAAAAAATTAAAGAAAACGACGGTGAATATTATGTTGATTCCAACTATTCTATAAACCTAAAAAGTATATGTGCTTAGTGTAACTGAGCTGCATGGCAAGTATCTCAATAATTTTATTCTGAACGTTTCTAACTGCCAATACATTAAGTTCACTCCTTGACCGGTCTCAAATAATAGAAAGCCGAAAAATCTATAACTTAAAATCTTCTGAAGTGATGTGATATAATGTTTTGAATTAAAGACAAACGAACATTTCGAGAATTGGCAATGTCAATGCATCTCAAACATTCGAACGTCATATTTTTAACTAACATAATTTTAGAAGATCACATAAATTCTGCAGCTAATGACATTTATATTCTATGTCAGTTTATGGAATTTGATCTTCACAATAATATTGTTAAGGATGCTTAAATAATAAAATCCAATCTAATTTTTTAAATGAATAAAATGATAAGGAGGAAGATGTATGAAATGAAGGATGAGTTGTTCGAAACAATCGAAATTAAATTTGGATATCTCGAAAGCCTCTACGAGATAAAGAGATCACCGAGGAGGCCGAGAAATGAAGTCTTCTAAACATTATATATTTTGACAGATTTCAGAGAGAATAGAAGAACTGGAGATGATCAAAGAGAATGTATGAGAAGAAGGAATATAAAGTGGAGTGCTATTAGATTGCATATTATAAAAGGAAACACAACCTGAATCAAAAGACACAATTTGTAAAGAGGAAAAACGAGACAATTAGTCGATTTTAACTCATTTGCATCTATCACTGAACTTAACCTAGCACAAAATAGTTTTTTAAACATTGATTCAAACCCAGAATTTTCTAATGATAACGACTACAAACCTTTCATACTTCTCTCTCTACTTAAATTAAAATTTCTCTAGATGAAAAGTGTAAACGACCTAGGCCTACAAGCCAAATACGACGGCCGTACACACTTCTTAAAATTGATAACATGTACTATCGACGGCAATAACCATACAATCAGTGTATTTCGACCTAAACCAGCCACAGGCATTCACGACGAGACCCCCACAAATAATAAAAATCACCAAAACCCTCCAGAAAACTTTGGAAATTTTTTTAACATTTAAAATCATGAAAAAAAAATTGAAACAAAAAATGAAAGTTGTCAAAAAAACAAAGTCAAATTGAAATTATCAAAATTTTAAAAGCAAAATACAATTATTTAAAAATTATGAGATAATAAAATTATGAAAATATTATTTGGAAAAATGATATTTAAACCGGAAGATAGAAAGCGGAAGAAATAATTTACAACATACGGCAAACCAGAATGGATTGTTTTAATTGATTAATAAATTAGAATAAGGTAATTTGAAAATTTTTAAATGTTTCAAAGTAGAAATTTAAAATCTGAAATTTAAAAATTTTGCCCTTATTTAAGCAAGGATATTAAATAATCTTTTCCTCTCTTATAAATCATATTTGTAATTTGGAAATGTTAAGGATCTCTTACAAAAAAAAATTTGTATTTTAAATAATATTCTTTGAACAAATTGAAAGAATTTCACAAGATCCAGGCGCGTACGCAGGATGAATCCATGGGTGGGGGGGGGGGGGGGTTAAACCCCCAGTAACCCCCCCCCCCCCGCGTACGAGCATGCATGGATCACTGCTAGCAAGTATTCAGTAAAATTAATACCCGAATATCTATTTCCACGTGAGTGACATTTATCAATAATTGATATTCTTTTTGATGAAAAGCCTCTACATGCTCCTACAGATTCTTCTATGATAGTACTTCCACTTAAAAATCTTCCTCTCTTGAATGTATTTTTGTTTTTTATTTTCTTTCTCTGTCGATTTCAAATTTTATGAAGTATGTATATTAATTCCACGAGATTGTTTATTATATCAAATTCCATCTCTTTTATCGCGTTTGAATTCTTGAAATCCTCCGACCGTATTTTGGGTTTATTTTTTAATTTTTATTTTCAATTGTTTTTCAAAACCCCTTCGCTCTTAAATGCAATATCCAAGAATTAAAATGACATGTGGATATAAATCATTTACAAAACCAATTTACCGTTATCAAAAAACTACTCAATGACAAATTATGCATCATTCGATAGAGAAATGTTGATTGTCAGATAACGATGTAAAAAAGATATTATGTTGTCAATTAAAATTACAAATGATATGATTTATTATTTAAATTTAAATTTTAATATAATCCAATTAATAATGGACAAACACTCAGATCTGGTGCATTTAAATGTATCTAATGAATAAAAATAAAATATAGTGAGAATAAAATATTTATTGAAAACAATTTCTAAAATTCACACATCCTTTTACTGATCGTAAAAGTCAATTCAATTCATAACGCAAGCGGCAGTTAATGGCGAATAAAAGTGAGGTGAGTTCCCAGGATTTGAGTTTCATTAAGGAAATATTTGTTTACAATACTCCATTGTTACAATATAGAATCAAGACAAAAGCTCATTTCCTGACAACGTAATGTGATTACACATGAAAACCAGGCAAAGAGCTTGAAATGAAGCTAGTTTTCTTTATTTGGATTGTTGTATTATTTGGCATGAGCCTGTCTGTGCAAATATGCCTCGAGAAAGCATTAACAAATATTACTCGAAAACGGTCTAGCATCAAGTGACATATTATGTCCTAATTTCCTCTGTCATGAAAGATCGATGCCTTCTAAGGGAACATAGGAGAATGCTGTTGTTGTTTGCTGGAGAGATAATTTATGAGATTAGTAATTAAATCCACCTTTCAATCAAATGATGCTGTTTCAGTTCTATATAACGATTAAAACAAAAAAAATGATTATTTATAAAATTTTAGGTTTTTGCCTCGAAATCGATATTAATTGAATTATTAATTAATTTGATTAATTTATAATCAATATTGATTTTTTTTATTAATTTCTATTATTGTTTTCGATTGCAACTGTCAATGTAGATTATTTGTTTATTTAACTACATATCAAATATTTCAAAAAACCAATGCTTCTCAACATTTTATACATCATAACAATTCTAAAAGTAAATACATTGTTCCTACCTCACACTCTTTCACAAAATAAAGGCAAATCAAAGCATAGTTAATCAGTTATATCTATATAGTTATATCTATGATTTAACTATTAAAAAGTTCCACTCAAACACACTTTCCAGACAGGATAGAAAAAACTATAAATATTATAGATTTAATAAACAAATAACAAAAAAATTCTATTATTTCAGAGTATTTTTTTAATGATATTTTATTAACACGCAATCTAGTTTTAATTTTAATTTAATTTTAAGCAATCAATCAATAAAATTAAAAAAAAAGATTTTAACAACAAAATTATTTAACTTAATAAATTAATCACTCAAAACAATTGAAAACTACAACAAATTCGCCTGCACTCAATTTACTATCTAAACTATTTGAAAAAAAATCAAAATACAAGTGTTCACAGCATTTTGCACATAATTATTAACATTGTAAAATTATATATGTCTATTTTACTCATACAACATTTATTGTATTCACTAATATTGGTCAATCTCTTCAGTCGACAATGTTCAAGTGCTGAAATGACGAGAAGTCTCTCCAATGTAGTTGGTTATAAATTGATAAACAAGATCAGAACACAATCCAACTGGAGTTTTAATTTAAATAGTTTATAGATTGTCAAAATTAAAAATTATATTAAAATAAAATTATAATTAAAGTATTTTAAAGTCTTTTAGATTTATTATAAATTGAAAAATGATTTATTATATAAATTTTAATTTTAAAAATATTTTATTTTTATCATAAAATAATTAAAATAATTTTATTAAGAATGATTATATTTCTGTAAATAAATTCCCCGTTTTCCTATTAAATTTCATCAATGAATCGTGAGATTTCCTGTGTTACAAATTTAACAAAAGTTAACATGTTTATTTACCAACGAAAATTTCTAGAAAAATTGCGATTTATTTTACATGTAAGAAAGATTGTAATAATTTAGTATAATATTTAATTTAATTAAACTAGTGATTCTAAAAGCCGTATTATTCATCAGACAACCCTAGGGACGATGTCTAGCCTAGGCAGCTTATAGCCTATGAAAATAGGATTAAATAAGGTTTTAAAGGAATTGTGAAAAAAAATTGAAAATATTTTTATTAAATATTTTATTCAACAAAATCAGTAAACTGAATGTTTTTAAAAGGCAAATCTAGTTCTATTAAATAAAATAATATAATCACATTTTTTGAACGTAAAAATTATATTCAACATTAATACAGTAAAACCTGGATTATCTGAACATTTTCTTAACTCACTTTAACTCAAGTTAACCTTTAAACCCTCTAAATCCGTGTCCCGTCGAGCATATTTCATGAACTTTCTTTGAAAAAAATCTTTTCTAAAATCAGCTTTACACCATTTACAATGCTTGATTGTTTTATATTATGACTCAAGGTGTAGTTAAAATTCCAGAGTCCCTAAAGTAGGCACGGCTTAGTAATTCTATTTTTGAATTTGGTCCGTACCGAAAAAGGACGCCAATTACTGCTCTAATTCATAGATTTATTTTGATTACTTTTTATTTTAATAAAATCAGTTCAATTCAATTATCCGAATACATGCTATGAAAGGTCTGCTTTATAAATGTCACTGCAAATATTGTTGAGTAAAATCATAGTTGGGTAGGATATAATGACCCGTCTGACTCTTCTTCATCAAATAATACTAACAAAACACAATTAACTTTTATTAATATCACAGTTCACAATTATTTTCTAAATATTAACAATACACTTTACTAATGCCGGTAACTCAATGGGGAACGCCTCAATCACTAGTCTCTAAACGTTCTCTATTTTTCAACGTACACTCATTAGGTTTTCACTATCCCTTTTGGATTTTTATTTTTGTGGACACTTAGTTATTTTATTCACTCTTATAAATCTTTAATATTCTGATTTTTCTTCGACTATTTCAGGTATTTTGACTCAGTTGAATGCTACTTTTATAGGAAACTCTCCCATCATCACAATTTCCAATTAAATTATTTCGTTACAGGGAACTAGTACCAATCTTAAAATTTAATTTATTTTTGCTTGACAGACTAATAAAATACAGACTAGCACAATCACCACAAAAATTTAAACTTTCTTAAGACAGAAATTTTAAAACATCAAAGACTCCCCTTAAATTGTTCTTGATGTTACTTTGTTTCTAGTGAACTTTAATCATCTTAACCTTCTTGTACTAGAGTTAGGTTTACTTGTTAAGCAGAATCTTAATTTAAATGGTTTCCGATTTATTTAGCAATTTTATCCAGATTCTCCTATTTATCACAATACCTGATTCACTTTTCCTGATCCACTCGTATTTACTTTCTAAAATAATGATTTTCGATAATTATAACTCTTTTAAATACTTCGAAAAATTTCATAATAATAATAATTTATTGAAAAGCTTGACTATGAATCAGTAAATATATCGATGTTTTTATATGCTTTTTAATAAATACAATGGAAAAGAAATCAGTGGTGAAATTTGAAAAAAAAGTTTTTATAATAATAATAATAATAATAATAATAATAATAATAATAATAATAATAATAATAATAATAATAATAATAATAATAATAATAATAATAATAATAATAATAATAATAATAATAATAATAATAATAATAATAATAAAAATAATAATAATAATAATAATAATAATAATAATTGTATAATTGTATAAATAAAGTCTTAGTGGCCCAATTAGTTCACAAAATATTGTAGCTTTTGTAAAATGTCTTTTTGGATAAATTTATATTTTTCTGAGACTCTTCAGAATAACTTCCTTTGACCTTAATAAAATTGATTTTCTCATCCTTGAAAGTTTTCCAGAAACTCAATATTATTCATAATATCCGCGATATAAGATACCAAATTTCCTCGACTATTTTTTAAAATTGATATGAATGGCACGAAACTAAATAAAGCAAAATTTTTATTATTTGTTTTAATCATTATTGATATTTTATATATATATTCTTTGTGAAAAAAGATCAAAAATTTTTTTTCTATAGAAACACAAATTTTCGGTATAGTTAATTTAAAAATTAATTATAATTTTATAAATAAAAATAAAATTTTTATATTTGGTCAAAATGAAAGATGATATTTCATCTAAAGAAAACAGATCAAAAGTGACGAAAACGTTCAGATTCTTTTTTTTTGCATGTCAACTGTTATAGTAGTTTAGATAATTTATTTTAATTATGGTTTTAAATTTTTAAATTTAAATATTTACTAATCGGCTTTATGAGTATTTATAATTTTAGGATAATCATGGGTCGAAAAGATCTACAGGCCAATTCTAATATGCAATACGATGAACTCGATGAAGTAGAACAATTGTCCTCTGACAAAAAACCTCAAAAGCATCTCTTCGTTGGACCAATGGGTAGATGTGCCAGAATGTTACCTTGGAACATGTCAAAACGATATCTATTGGCTTGGATGAGCAGTTTCGGATTTATGATATCATTCGGGATCCGCTGCAACATTACTTACGCCATGGTAGATATGTCGAATGACGATAACATTACATTGAATAACCACTCAAGGCCTTTAATCATTCACTCTTCAATGGTAAGTGGATTTAAAACAAACAAACAAAAATTCACAATAACATATTTTTAAAAACATCACTTGAAAATCCATTAAATCAATTTTATAAATGAATGAGAGTCCATTAAAATATTATTTTTTTGTTGAATTCTCAGAGGAATAAAACATGAAAATGAATTTATAGTTTGTTTGGCTTTTACAAGAATAAAACTCGTGCTAGTTTCATGTTTCTTCTGATATTTTAAATGCTTTGAAAAGAATTTTTAATGATATTTTTAATAGAAACCAAGTTTTGTTTGGTCATTGAGTAAGAAAAGTCTAGTGGATGGATCTTTCTTTTTCGGGTATTTATTTACACAGATACCAGGTGGGATCATAGCGAATAAATTCCCCGCAACTCGTGTTTTTGGATTCGCCGTTTGTTCGACCTCCTGCTTGAATTTGCTGCTACCCGGTGCACTGAAAGCCCATTATGCTCTAGTTATGATTGTTAAAATCTTGCAAGGTTTAGTTGAGGTAATTTGTTTTATGTCTTAGTTTGTTTTATTAAATTGTAAAATGCATAAAAATGAACAATAATTGTGTTCCGATCTCGTTTATCAGTTTACATGTAATGGGTGTAATGCCACATACATTGGAGAGACTTTCGGTCATCTCTGTATTCGAGCTCGAGAACATTGTAGACCGAAGGCTTTGACCCATATTGGTGAGCACAATAAGGGCTGTAAGATTAAAATAGGTATGTCTGATTTTAAAATTTTATTAAAAAATTTCGATAATTATTGGGAACGTGTGATTTGTGAGGCGTCGTTGATAAAATCATTGAATCCGAAAATTAATGTGCAGAATACAGTAAATACTTGTGTTTTGAGTGTTTTTAAATAAGTTTTTAAATAGGTTTTTTATATTGTATGTATTGATTGTTGTATTAAATTAAATAATTAATAAAAAAATTTTAAATTATTAAATTAAATTTTAAATGTTAATATTTTCAAAAAAATAATATATTTTTTTTATAAAATAAAAATATTTTTTATATATAATTAATAAATTTGTTTAAAATCCTTAATTTAATGAGTTATTATATCCCACCTGATGATGACAGGAAAACTGTCGAAATTAATCGTGAAAAGAATGTTTGATTGGCGTTATCTTATAATTAAATCATTGCCATGTATGTTTAACTATTTATTCAATAATTGGAATAGTTCTCATGTAATGGGTCTTTCAGTTTTTATTCATTTTGATAACCTTTTGTGAAAATATATAATTCATTAAATTAAATTGGGTAAAAACAGGAACATAAATCAAATTTTCTTGAGGATTTCTTTGGATATATGTTTAAATTTGGCGCTAATAAATAGAAGCATTTTTTTGTTTATATTCTCTTTGGAAACAAACAAAATTCATCTGTAAATCAGTTAAAAGTATATTTATAAGTGTGATGTGTTTTCAGCTGAGAATTAAATATTTCAATGATTTATTAAGATAATTTTAAATAATTGACTAAAACATTTTTAAATTGAAATTTTTAAATTTTTAAATTAAAAAATTAAACAAGCTTTTTATTAGTAAATCATTTTTAAATAAATATATTTTAAATATCGAAATTTTAATAAGCGGTTTTTAAAATATTGTATTCAACGCTGAAAATTTGTTTGGAAATTATACAATATTTCATTAAATAAATACTTGAAATTATGACGTTAACTTTTGAACCGGATTTAAAAAATAATTTAGAAGATGTATTAGCAGCTTCTAATAATAAGAATGTATGAAGATCGAAAAATCTTTTAAATAGTTTCAATTATATACACTCAATCCTGTTTTAACAGGATAGATACGTTCCCAAAGAATTTGTGTAAGATCAAAACTAAATTAGTTTACTAAAACAGAGTTAATAGGAGTTATATAATTCGGGGAATTCATAATAAATAGTAATTTCGAATACAGCAAGAACAAATCTACAACAAATAAATCCCTCGTGCTATTTCAAAATTGTGTAAAAATAATTTTTCGCATATATAATAACAATAATAATAATTTGAATTATACCAATACCTCACTTGGCGTCCATAATTGGCTCTACAAAAATACTACGCAAACTGAAACGAAGAAATTGAAACAGCACTTTTCATGTATTTTTTCACGTGAAATGACATTTGGATTTCAGTCTCAAATTTTTATTTTAATTGCTCACAATATTATTTTTTCGATATTTCATTAACATTATTAAGAATTATAAAATAATACAAAATTTAAACGCAAACAGAAAACTGAGTGTCAAAAAAATATACTATGCAAAACGAATCAACGAAAAGTGAGGTATTTGTGTATTAAACTTTTAAATTTTATTTTTATATTAAACAATTTTGACTGTTACATTAAAAGGAATTGTATGGAAGCCATTATTAAATATTATAAATTATTTAGGCAGTTAATTTTAAATATTTAATAAAGTCACTTCAGTCATTATTCGACCGGGAATGTCACCAAACCTCGTATAATGAAAAGAAATTCTAATTACAAATAAAACCAAACATAATTTTAATAATTTATATTTTAATTTTTATAAATTATTTAAATTGCCACTTTTAAGTTAAATTAATTCAAATAAAAAAAATAAACATTAAAATATTTCATGAGAATTTTAGTATTTTAATTGAAATTTTTTGGGAATATTTCTCATGTCTTTTAATCCGTGAATGAAACGAATTTTTGACAAAATGATAATATTGTTCATTTCACTTCTTAAAAACCTTTGTAGAGAATATAGTTGTAAGCATAAATAATTTCTCAATAGTTTGCAGTTTCACTAAAATCTTCATCTTGAATTCAAGGGAATTACGTTGTCATATTCAAGGCCATGTGAAACTAATATGACCCCAACTTTTTAAAATCCTTTCAATTGAAATTTAATTTCTAATAATCTATTGCCTCATCTATTGGAGGCTCATTTGTGTAACCTTGCTAATTTCATTTTTATCTGTCCTCTTTGGAAAGACGATTTAATTAAATAACTAGAGCTCAATATACAATATAACAGTATAAATCGTTATAAAATGATAGTAATGTATCAGGGACAAATGTGTATAGCCGACAAGCGAAACAATTTTTTTGACCCCTATATGAATGGATACTTTACTTAGATAACTAAAGTTGCTTGCTTATATAGTATATTATTAGCGAGGGAGAGGCAGAAGGTATTGCATAAATAGGTAAAATGCAGGTAAATAATGTACTTAATGCAATAAGTAAACAAAACAGTGGAGCTTTATTACATAAAACCATAAATTGATCGTTTGGAGGTCCCTGCTGACTGGTGCCGACCGTGCCGTTGTTTGACATTGTTTTCTGAAGAAAATATATATATATATATATATATATATATATATATATATATATATATATATATATATATATATATATATATATATATATATATATATATATAACGGAACTCTCCGAACAATATCACTAATCCAAACACTATCATTATAAAATTAATTTTCAGTGATACTATTAAAATAGTATCACTAAAAAACATTACCCAAGCAAATTAGACATTTGGTTTATGCATTAACAAATTATTTTTGAATAAAAATATTTTTAATGTAATATTTTAACAAGTGTTCAATTTCTTTAACTGCACTGTTTTAATTTGCAGTGTTTTTAATTTACGCATTTCTAAGAACCCAGGTCAATTATTTTCTTATTATCAAAAATCACATTTTTCGTTTAATTATTTCGTAAAACATCAATAAATAAGTGACTCGACGAACCTACTCAATAGCATTCATAAGGGATGTATTAGCATATACAAATCTCGGAAATTTGCCTTACACGGCTGCTCAGCATTTTTCAACTCGTTATAAGTTTACTTATGATTCTTCAATGTTTTTTCAATGGGAAAAGAATAGAGATAAAATCCAATTAGCTGGAGCTGCTAAGCATAGATGTGATGGCGGTGGTAGGAAGCCAAAACTTGATTCTTTAAAGCAGGGGTCGGCAAACTTTTCCATGGCCAGAGCTACTTTTTAAAATCATGTTGCTTCAAGATCGACTTCTTATTTTAAAAAAAAATACATTAAAATACAGAAATATAATATTTATTAAAACAATTAATGTGATGAATGGAATTGGTTTTCATCCAATAGTTTCTTTATATTCGGTGAATAGTTTGTAACAGCCAATCTTAAACAATTATCCAGATTTTTATTGGTAAGTTTTGTTCGATATTTATTCTTTATGAATTTCATATTTGAAAATACGGATTCACACAAGTACGTTGATCCAAAGAGTCAAGATATTTTTAATGCAACATCTCTTAAAAACGGATACTGATTCGGTGTTACATGGCTCCAAAATTCCAATTGATTTTTAGAAAATTCGAAATTAACTCCATTTCTAGCTGTGCTTTATCATATCCAAATTGGTTATTAATAACTTCCTAGAGAGTTTCGACATTAATATTTACGAAAGGATACATAATAAATTTCACATTTGGTTCGATCTTGCGGAAATCTGCGAAGCGTTTTTCAAACTCTTCTATTAAACTACTAACAATTCACAGGAAAAAGGAGTGTAACTATTATTAATCTCTTCTTTTAAATTAAGAAAGTGTTTTAAATCATTTTTTATTAGGTTCATTTTCCACAGATTAATTTTTGGCTAAAACATTGCACCGCACTTATCATGTGCATTATATTTTTATCCTTCCCTTGCAGATCTACATTCAAATCATTTAAGTTCTCCGTAATATCAATAAGAAACGCAAGATCTCTAAGCCTTGAAATATTGCTTAGCTCTTGATGACGTCCTTCCAAAAATAAACTTATTTGTGGTAACAATTCTCTAAAACGCTTTAAAATTTTCCCTTACTTAGCCAACGAACTTCTGTATGTAATAACAGATCACCATATTGACAATCGAGCTCTTCGGTTAGTCCTTTAAATAAACGTCTTTGCAGTGATTTTCCTCTTATAGAATTACTAATTTTGACTACAAGTTTCATAACAGAATTCATGTTCAAAAATTTAGCACAAAGGCCTTGCTGATGTATTACACAGTTATAACTTATGAATTCAGAATATTTTTGATCTTTTTTAAAACCTTTATGCATATCAGTTAATGATGGAGCTCTATCAGTAGTGATACTTACCAATTTATCCAAAGATATATTATTTTCATCTATGAAATCCTTAACGATTTCATAAATATCCTGGCCACATGATTGTCCTTTAAGGGTTAAAATTTTTAAAGGTTCTTCTCTCACGTCGAAAGTGTTAAACACCATCGGCACAAAAATAGCCAACTGAGCTTTATTAACCACATCTAAACTTTCATCAAGTTGCATTGAAAAATAAGAACACGTATTTAGATCGGTTTTTAACTGAATAAATGTATCAGAAGCCATCGAGTCTATACGGCGCGTGACAGTTTTAGCGGATAATTGCAGTGAAGCTATGGCCGTCATAATGTCAGATTTGTTTTTGAAATCGTCGAACAAAAAATCGCCAGCTTCTAAGAATGCTTGTATTAAATATTCACCATCTTCAAATGGTTTTTAATAGCCAAAACTTTGCAGACGCGAAAGGATACTAGAGTAGCCGCTTCATTTTTGCTAGCTTGCTTTTTGAAGAAAGTTTGTTGATAATTTAGACTTTTTTTAAGATTCTCAACCTTCTTCTTTCTGATTTCACTATTAAGAGGAAATCTTGTGCTTTCATTTTCATGTTTCGTGTTGAAATGTCTTTCAAGGTTTCCTCTTTTACATATTGCAACGCTGGACTTGCAAATCAAGTAAATACATTTCTCATTAACATATATAAAAAAACTCTAACTCCCATTCTTTATGAAAATAATAGTTTTTTCTTTTTTTCGCCACGGTTCCACTCTCACTCATTTCATAATTTTTTTTAATAATTTTATATAATAAATTAGTTTTAATTTAAATTCTCAACGCACTCTTTAACATTGTACTTAAAACTAAACAAAAAAAACTTTAATCTCGTTTACTTTTTTTAAGAACAAAAACAAAAGCCTACTATAATCTAAAATTGTGAACGTAACTTTTTTAAAATTTTAAATTCAAAAAAAGTATTTTTATACACACAGAAAAAAAAATTTAAGTACTCCGCGATCTACTTGAAATCATTACGCGATCGACCATTTGCCGACCCCTGCTTTAGAGCAACTTATTGCTGATGAAATTATTGATTTACGGATTCAGAATATTAAAGTAACTAGATCATTCATTTCTGATAGACTTTGAATCGGCATCCTAGAATAATATTGAGCTACTTGCATCAGGGCGGTGGGTTGACTTCTAAGACTTAGAAAAGTGAAAAAGAATTAAATCAAATATAAAAAAAAAGAGTTGGTCAAAAGAAACTAGTGAATAAACAGGTGAATACTAGCTTTTGTCAAGGCATCAACATCAAGCGGAGGATCAGTAAAACTCATAAAATTTTGGTTATTAATTATTTTGTGTCAAGAGAAATATATTTTTTGTGATTCAAATATACGTTGGGTAATTTGTTAGTTGTGATTTTCAATTAAAGGGACACGTTGAATCAGAGAGTACCGACTCAAAAATATTAAAACTCAACAATATCACTAGTGCAATTAGTATCATTATTTAATCTTGTACTAGTGATACTATTTAAATAATATCACTGTTACTATTTGGAGTTTACCGTTATATATATCTTTGCATTTGTCAAAAGTTATTTCCAATGTAATAACGACACCTGCTTGATGTTGTAAAGGTTGTAGCAAACAACATAGTGTCTTGTGGAGTGACAATTTCAAAGATTCATAGCAAATCACAGTACAGACTGAACATTGTTATGTAAATTTCATAACATTTGAAGGTTATGGTTGCTTTAAACAAAAACACAGATGCCTTCTTTATAATTAAGCTTTGATTAAAATTTTAGATAAAGAATATGTGATATTCTAAGATTATTCTAATTAGGGACTTTGAATAAGGATTAAAGGCGTACAACAACTACTATTATCCATTTAAGGCACGAACTAAGTTTGGATTATTGAAGTACCCGTAAAGAAAAAATAAAAATGTTAAACTTTAAATGGTTTTCTGCATAAATATATATATTTCGCGCAAATAGCAAACCAAATTTACAGTAAAAAGAAAAATCTCGTTAACACAATGTTGAAATCGCTACAAAACCAGCGTTGCATGAAGCCTCGTATTTCAGTAGAGCATAAATATCTGCTTTATATAGAATTTCATACGAGATCACAATATAAAATTTAGTAACAGAGGCTAAAAAGTCACAACAATGTCAATTGCCGTAATAATAAAGTCGTGCGTGTGTATGTCTCTGAGAGTCGGAGGCAAGACTGTGTCGCAGCTCAGACCCCATCTCAATTCTGTGAGTATACCTGTCAGTAATGATTAAATCATATATCCTGAAAAAATATAGAATTGCTAATCATGACTGGCCTGTTAGCCTTATCACTTCGGTTAGGAGAGTTCTGGGCTGTGTGTCAGTAAATTGCTAATGGGCTAATCTGACAATGCATTACGACTCAACCTTATCTGGGAGAAACAGAGAAAGCAGATAAAGCAAAGCCTTATATTTCTGCTGTTGTTGGTGATGGCTAATGCAGATTAAAATCTGCTTCAGGCTCATTTTTATTTTGATTATTATATTTTATTCATCAACTTCATAATAAAAAAAAATCTGGGTAATGGGAAAAACGGGTTTAGGTTACTGTGATTTTGTTAGCATGCCGAGTGTGTTAATGTAAACTTGTATTGGTGTGATCAACGGGTTTGGTGAGCTGCGATGGAGTGGGGCAGGTAAAATTTAGAGGAAAGAACAATGGGATTTTGTTTACTCAGAAAGTTTATTATGCTCCAAGAACAAAATATTAAAGAATATTATAGATTAGAGGAGTATTAAATAAGATTTTCAAATGTTAAAGATTTACAAATGCAATATAAAATGTATAAAAAATTTTAAAAATTTTTATATATTCAAATGTTTTACAAAAAATATATTATTAAAACAAAATATTCAAATAAGACATGAAAGATTTATAATTTTTTTTTCATATTTTCAACGATTTCTACAATGCATTTATTCACATACTGTTTAATATTTACTCTGATACATCATTTAGTACACGATGAGTTCAATAAGTACCCTACCCAAATGCCATTAATACTATATAATTAGGTTTTAATTTTTGTTTTTCTTTATTTTTTTGGTTAATTATAATATTTCCGCGCCTTTTTGAAATTTTGTCAGTCATGATTTCTGAAGTTGGAGTATAATAATAATCAGTATTATATGTAATTGGAGTATAATAAATAATCAGTGTAATCAAGTTCTTCGTTTTGCAGAAGGAAATGTGTAGTGAAATTTTTGACCTGTTGCAGGTGAATTCTCACAAGAATGTATCATTGATGGCTACTGTTAAATATTGTTCAAAGAAGAGCGTACCTTTATTTTTGATGAAGAAAGAGAAGGCCGGCTGGCAGAAGTTTGTCGCCTCTTCACTAAAAAATTACAGAAATTAATTCAAGAAATGTCAAATTACCATGAGAATGATGTCGATCCACGGTGAGTATTTCGTTCCAAATTTAATAACCGAGGATGAAACCCTAATCAGTATGTATTTGTGTAAATCCATACATGAATTTGCAGAGCTGAAATTCACTGCTATGAAATCTTTCTTGAAGATGGGAACAGTGTCAAGCCATGAATGATCGGTGATGCTTTTCATTTATTGAGATCAAAATACATTCTCAATGATTTCACAGACAAAATTTTCACAATCAATTCTGTCTATTATAGTTAGCATATGCAAACTACTAGTACAAAAGGAGAAACCCAAAGAACACACCACTCTAGTTCCTGTAAAACCATGCCAATGCAGATGTTTCTCGAACCACAATTGAAGCGGCCGGTCTTACCCTCTCCACACAGCCTCGATCTAGCACCAAGTTATTTCTAATTTTATCGACACCTCAAAAGGCATTTACGAGGAATAACATTTGCAACAAAGGAGGATATGAAGTCTGCTGTGCAGAATTTCTATGCCAAGCACTCTTTCAATATCTCTGAACTGGTTTCATGTTGGCAGAAATGTCTGTGTTCTTTTATAAAGAAAGTGTGGTTAATAGAATATTGTTTTTCTGTCTCATGTATGATGGACCATTTTTAATAAAATCTCGAAAACATCAAACAAACGAAATATATTTCTGGGAAATTATACTCAAAATCTGTCTGCCATCATAATGTATGTTAACAGTTACATACGTAAACAATAATGATATAATAATTACTAAATATGCTCGCTTATCTTTTGAATAGAAATGGCTATTCACTGGATTTTGTAGAAAGATTGACTAAGAAAACCATTGATCATCTTATGATTGCACCTAATGAAACATGGAAAATAACAGTTCATTTAATGATGGTGGATCTTTAAAATCTCATTTTTTAGTTATTCCATATTCGAAAGGTTTTAAAAACTTTAAGTTTTCTGTCATGAAATCATTAGGCAATTTCAATTTATTTAAAATAGTATCAAAATCTTTAAAACCATTAAATATGTTTAGCAATAAATTTCAAACCCCAAACGGTTTAGTGTCTGA
Source organism: Schmidtea polychroa (assembly GCA_959609185.1). Classification (NCBI taxonomy): domain Eukaryota; kingdom Metazoa; phylum Platyhelminthes; order Tricladida; family Dugesiidae; genus Schmidtea; species Schmidtea polychroa. The sequence continues at coordinate 82,747 of CAUHTR010007652.1, read as the reverse complement.
TTTAGTGTATAAGTTTTCATAAAATGGGTCCAATGCCACTTACATTTGAGAGACTTCCCGTCATCTTCGCACACGAAATTCAAGAACATAGTCGATTGAAAAACGTGAGTCATATAGTTGAGCATAGTAAAATGTGTGAAGCTGCAACTGACTTGAAATTTTTTAAAATTTTATATATAAACTTTGTTAATAAGTGGGAAAGAATTTTATGTGAGTCATTGGTTATTAAATCATAATCCGCCACTATTAACACTCAATCAGCAACGAACTTATTGATATTATTTAATTAACTCATTAAATCATAAGTATTAGATCATTATTGTTCCCGCATATAACTGTTAACAAAGAAGATTAATATATTTTGTATATTTAAATTTATAAATTTTTTATTAAGGAAATAATAAATTATATAGAAATAACATTAGTTACAATTGGTTTTCATACAATATTCGTGATTTTATTTATAAATGATGAATAAAGATCTCGGTAATTACCCATGACTAATTATTTTAAAGGGTTTACACGTTATCTGCTACCATTGATAAAAAGGTAGCCTCTGATCAATTATTTATTATGTAATTAATTATTAAAGTATAAATAGGATATCACAAACTACGACATTTTTGTGCTTGTTTAGATCCTTTAAGGTTCTCAAATGGTCGAATTATGAACTGACAGATGAAATTTTTTTTCATGACTTTCTCTATTAAAATTTTCCATTTGAACTGTAAAAATTAATTTATTATTATTATTACTATTATTATTATTATTATTATTATTATTATTATTATTATTATTATTATTATTATTATTATTATTATTATTAGTAGTAGTAGTAGTAGTAGTAGTAGTAGTAGTAGTAGTAGTAGTAGTAGTAGTAGTAGTAGTAGTAGTAGTAGTAGTAGTAGTAGTATAAAGTGATGATTTCTTGGTAGCAGCATTTATTATTTTAAACAATAAAGTGATAATTTTTGCTGCGAATAATGTATTTAACACTAGGACGGCCGGAAATATTTTATACCTTGGAAGGCCAAACCGGTCAATTTGACCGGTGCACATATGCTCCTTATTTTCATGCTGAGATTTCTATGATGCAACTCATTTAGCAATACTTTCTTTGTGCTACTAACACGCTTTCAAAATTTAACTATTTTTATTCTAACAGTAGTTAATTTATTAAACTACTTACAACAATGAAATAAAAATATTTGTTTAGCTGACACAAAGCTACACTATTTAAACATTGTCTTCGCGTTTATTCAGACTGGTATGTATGTATACTTCATTTCTTGTTTATAAATATTCTCTTGCTTTTATTCAAAGATAGTGCTTATTAAAAGTGTAATTAAGCAAGCATTAAGAGTTCTAAGTTTTGAAATTTGGTAAATTAAAAGAATCAAACGAAAAACTTAACGAAATGTCATAAGACAATATCTAATAATTGTTATAGAAAATCTTTGAACTTCTTGGGATAACAAACATTATAAAACCGTGTTTTCATTAGAATCCAATAATAAATTTGACGTTTCTTATTTTACTGACGGAGTTTTTATCATTATTTTAGAATCAAATATGCCAACTAAAAGAATTGCTGCTCAACGTGCTTTACAGAAGCTATGGAATATTGACGCTGCTCTCTCCGAAGATGAAGATCAGCCTATGGGAAGTGATGATGAGCCCGAAAGAAATGATTCTGACGAAGAGTTACATGAATGGAACTCTGATGATAATGGAAGTTCGTTAGAAAGTGACAATGAGTCAGTCAATAGCTCAATTTCTTCATTAGAAAATCAGCTTTTATCTGGCAGGGATGGCACTCTTTGGAATCAAGTAGAAAACAATCACGCTATTAGTGTTGGCAGATTCCCTGCGCACAATATTTTTAGTGGAACACCTGGTGTGAAAGCTTTTGCAAAGCGCAAAATTGACTCACCCCTGAGCGCTTGGCGCTTGATAGTCTCTGAGGGAATACTGAAGTAAATTCAAAAATACACAATTATGAAAGGAAAAGAAGCTTCGTCAGACTGGTGTATCAGTCTACAAGAATTAGATGCTTTTCTTGGATTGCTGTATCTCCGTGGTGTGTTAGGCTTTCGCCGACATTCTATCAATTCAATCTGGTCATCTCAATTTGGATCTCCTTACTTCAGAGAAGTCATGTCTCGGAACCGTTTCCGTGAGATACTGCGCTTTCTTCGTTTTGATGAACAATGTTCTCGACGTCAAAGAGTAGAACAAGATAAATATGCCCATTTTCGTGAAATATTTGACTTGTTTGTTTCAAACTGTCTTCAAGTTTATACTCCTAATCCCTTCCTTACTGTCGACGAGCAACTTTTGCCGCTAAAAAATAGGTGTTGCTTCATCCAATTTATGCTAAATAAGCCTGATAAATTCGGTATCAAATACTGGATTCTCAGTGATGTCAAAACCAAATTTGTCATCAATCAAATGCCATATTTAGGGGCTCACGATAGAAACGAACGCTGTGGATTACGGCTGGGTGATTTTGTAGTCAGGAAACTAATGGAGCCATTTTTCAATAAAGGATACAATGTCTGCACTGACAATTTCTTTACAAGTCTCTCACTAGCTGAACATCTCCTTGTAAATCGAACAACATTGGTTGGTACTGTAAGATTAAATTCACGCTTTTTATCATCAGCTCACTTGGAGAAAAAGCCTCTTTTTGAATCGACTCATTTATCGTGTCAAAACACTGTCACTGTTTCCTATCAAGGCAAATCGGACAAGAAAGTCATTGTCATGTCAACATTCCATTCTACTGCTAGTGTGAGATCTGACGAAAAGAGAAAGCCTGAAATGATACACTTTTATAACAAAAATAAGACAGCTGTAGATACCATGGATAGCATGTTGCGTTTATACAGCAGTAAAGCCGCAACAGCAAGATGGCCAGTCGCTACTTTCTATGATTTGCTTGATAAAGCAGCTCTCAACGCTCATGTTATTTTCAAAGATGCTACGGGATCAACTATAAAAAGAAGGGATTTTATTTTTGAATTAGCTACATCTCTTTGTGAGGAGTTCAAAAGCCGTCGAACAGCAAGTCCCATCTCTGGTGAACTCTGTTCTGAACAACCAAAATTAAAGAAGCGAAAAACTTGTTCTGCTCCTCATTGTGATAACAAATCCGGAGCTATATGCCATGTATGTAGTAAAGTTTACTGTGGAAAACATTCCCAAATGACTGTTAAATGCTTCGGTTGTGTGTAAATTATATTTGGTTTTATATTTTCTAGTATGTAAGATGATTATGTGTGACTTTCTTGTGTGTTTCAAGATACCGGTCAAATTGACCGGTTCGGCCTTCCATGGGGATGGCCTCATTATCTCAGTCGTGACAAATGCTATAATTGAAGCTTTGATATGCACAACAAGTTCACTAAAAATGAATAATTGTCACAAAATATGAGACGTTAATTCCTTTTCGTTTTCTCACAAAATAAAAATGAAATTGCTTAACGGTCAAAATAACCGCTCTGGCCGTCCTAGTGTTAATGAAAAAATTTTCGACTATAAGATAGTTCTTCTCAATTGACAAGGACTATCTTATAGTCGAAATTTTTTCATTAAATGCATTATTCGCAGTAAAAGTCTTAAATTATCACTTTATTGTATTATTATTATTATTATTATTATTATTATTATTATTATTATTATTATTATTATTATTATTATTATTATTATTAAGTAACGGTGTAAATTTTTTTGTAGGATGTCTCACTTGAATCAAATAAACATTATAATCTTTGTGATACCTACTGCAAATCCCAATAGTAGACGTTTTTCGAGCTTTTGGCTCTCATCAGTACTATGGAGGAGACGCGAAGATTTCAACTGATTCAACTCTATTGCATACTTCCCCCGTACACTGGAAATTGTATATTGTATACTTACCTGGCACGAAGAGAAATGTTCGCGTCTCCTGCATAGTACTGATGAGAGTCAAAAGCTCGAAACTAGTCTACTATTGAGATTTGCACTGGGTATCACAAAGCTTGTACTGTTTATTTTATTATTATTATTATTATTATTATTATTATTATTATTATTATTATTATTATTATTATTATTATTTATTTTTTTTTTCTGGTTTCATATTTTCACTGTTTACCTATAATAACATTTGTAGATTCCATTTGTAGAAATAAAACAAATTTATTTAATTGAAATTTAATAATAAAATTTAAGGACTTATTATTATTTATAGGGAGTCTCATATCCTGCATGTCACGGAATCTGGAGGTATTGGGCACCCCCATTGGAGCGTTCCCGATTAGCAACAATTGCATTTTGCGGTAAGATTATTACTAATAGAAATTGAACCTTTCCTAGCTGGTTGAATATAACTGAATTAATGTTACAATCTCAATATCCTTGTCATCTTATCCACCCCGGTTTTACTGAGAGCTCATTAACAATTTGATTGTTTTTCTGAGTTCGATACATATTCAGGCTCATATTTCCTCCTCAGACATCTTGCCTCTAGCTAATAAATTAAAACAACAACAAGAAGAAATTATTATTTTGATTTCCTCGTTCTGTTTCATTGACTTCAATGCAGCTTTTGATAAGAGAAATTTCATAATTTTATTATAATTTAATTGAATTTTATTCTTTTTATTCAGGTTCATACGCTGGAGCGGTTCTAGGACTGTTTCTTTCTGGTTTACTCACTGATAATCTTGGATGGCAGGCGCCATTTTATTTCTATGGTAATATTCTTATTTCGATTTCTTAGCATTCATAGCATTTCATGCCTTAAAATTACAGTGAAATTTAATAATCAAAATTTCGTTCTACAATACCTCTCCTTGATTATACAAATGGAAATGATCAGCATTTTAATAGCTGTATTGAATTACATGACTAGGATAAAATATAAAACTGAAATTTATTTGTTATTTTATTATATTATTATTATTATTATTATTATTATTATTATTATTATTATTATTATAATTATTATTATTATTATTATTATTATTATTATTATTATAATTATTATTATTATTATTATTATTATTATTATTATTATAATTATTATTATTATTATTATTATTATTATTATTATTATTATTATTATTATTATTATTATTATTATTATTATTATTATTATTATTATTATTATTATTATTAAGGAATAATCGGAATTTGCTGGGGTGTAGCATGGTTTTCTTACATTTATGAAAAACCGGCTATTCATCCTTTTATCACTGATGACGAAAAAATCTACATAGAAGGAACACTAGCAGAGGGATCAGGTTCAGATTCGGTGAGATTAGCTTTTTATTTATTTACCAATAATAGAATTTAATTATTTCTTGGGTGTTATTTTGAGACCTCTCATTAAGTAATTTCTTGGATCCAATATAGAAATGAGTTTGCTAATATAATTTATAAAATACCCAGCAAGGTAAGAAGACATTATTTATGTCTCAAGGATACCAAATCATCAAAAGATACCCTTCTATTTGCTTCCATCTGCTAGGTTCGATCGGTACTCTATCTAACACAGATAAAGTTTGACTCCACTGAAATTGATGTGTTGCGTGTATGATATAGGTTTATTAAATAAATAATAACGATATGGTTTTAAATATTTATTAAACAAACTAAATATATATATATAACAAAACTATTGAATAAAACCCAAAAACTGGCTGATCGCTGAAGTACAGAAATCGGTTATTCAAACCGTCCCGAAGATTATTACTAAGTATCAAGGCTGGCCCTAAATGCGCCAACAGCCCGATATTGATGTTAAGAACAAGACGAGGGTGAATCCCGGAAATTTATACGCTATAGTCCTAATCCCAGAAACGGATAAGACTTATGTTTGAAAGCGAAACAGTAACAAAATGCGTACTGACGCTTTGACCCTTTAAATATATTTTTTTATGAAAAATAGAAATATGAAACTAGAGAAACTAGAAACGGTTATTATCTAATCCAAGCTCTAATTATCTCCGAGATTAACCGAAAATTCCAAATTAAATGTCTTTCGAATTTTTAACCAATTTTCAATCGATTCTTATTAATGTTATTCCAAATAATTCGATATTTGATTGTTAATATCCAGTGTATGTTTGCAAATCGAAATTATTTTGTCGATTTATTGTGCTTGAACTTTGCTGACTGAATTTCTTAAAGGTGTGATTGTTTAACGAGCTTGTCCAAATTGAATTCAATCTATTTTTACTTGTCTAATTAATGTTCGTTCTAAAACTAAAATTTGTAGCGGTATATATATTATTTAAAAACACTTAAGTCTATTTTTAGTAATTGTTTAATTACTAAATATATGTGTACCTATTTAACACATTGACGGACAGTAGAAACAAGTGAAGTTCGAAAATTGACACCATATGTTTTTGTAATTTTTAGAATATTAGAAGTATAGTTTTACTCTTTCTGCTTAAATAAACTTAATTTTGATTAATTTAGCACCTTTAATAAGGTAATTTAAAAATGTAAATGACAGGTTTAATGGCTCAAATAAGCAATTTTTTTGTGTGCAATAACCGTTTCGTTTTTGACGGCTATTGCCGGCATGACACATAGTGAACTTCGCCTTGACGGCTATAGACGCAAGTGTCCGTCAACGTGTTAATAAAATACTATTTTTGTTTAATTTCTAAATGTAGTAATTTTTAATTACTATTTTTACTCTAATTCTTATTATAGTAATTGTTTTCTATTTTAAGTAATTATTAAATAATAATAATAGTTAATTTTATTTAATTCAAAAAAAACTTTCCTAGTGCCTTTAATTCCTGCTCCTACTGAACCCCAACAGATCCTTTGAAACACACTTTGTAATTTTTTCTAGACCTTGTCTATCGTAGGTTGTGCATAAATATATTTGCTAAACTGCTTTAAACTGGAATCTCATTTCCAACTACAACTTTTACTGATATAGTCGATGGAAATGTTCCTTGATAAAAAGCTTAGTATATAATGTTATATATAAAATTTGGGAAGTTCTTTTGTTCTCGCTATATGAATGAGCGATAAGAATAGAATTACTATCTCACCTCCGAAAAGGAGACATGTTATAGTTCATTAATACAAACTGACAAATAACTAAATTTATAGAATTTTATGTTCAATAGAATTATTATATGCAAGAACTGACCCTTGATACCTTATTTGTAATTCAAATTTGACAATAGTGCAAATATTAAACTTCTATTGAATATGACTCCCAAATATCTGTCATTGTGGCAACTGGTAATTAAAGTAAATAAGTATAAAAATCATAAAGTGCATCAGTAATTGTGATGATTCAAATTTTCTATTAAATTTTCTATTAGAATTGTATTTTATTTATTATATACTTTATTCTATAATATAAAAATTTTAGAACATATTTAATCAAAATAATTATCAAAACATTAAATCAATATTTAATTTGGATATTCTGAAAAGATTAAGATATGTTTTTGTTTGATTAGGGTATTTTCAAGTTGCATTTATTTACATAAACCTTTAATAATATTTGAACTTGATTTACATCTATATTGTGATTTTTAACTTTAATGTTTCATAATAATAATAACAATTATTACAGGGTTTCTCAAAAATTTTAATCCGTTTGTCAAATGTCTTAATCCATTTTTCAAAAGTCTTAATCCATTTTTTCAACATTCTCACTAGCTTCAACGGAAAGAATAAAAAAATATAAAATGTATTTTAATACTTCGATCAACTTTAAATCATTCACGCATACTATTTTACCATATAAATCGATTGCAATTTACAAAGTATAAAAATTACAAAAAATGCACCATATGCAATCAAACCCCAAAATACATCGTGTACAACTGACAAACCAAATCAGGGAGTTAATATGCTCAAAGTTCGAGGCAGGAAAAGGACCGAGTGAGATTTCCAGAGAACTTGCAATCAACGCAAAGACTGTCACGAGCGTAATCCGGGTGTATAAATCCACCGGAAGAATCCATGCAATAAAGACGAAAAGTGGAAGACCAAAATCATTAAATGAAGCTGCTGTACAGTCTTTACAGTCACAGATACAAGAAAACGTATCAGTGACTTTAAATGCTATGAAGAGAAGATTACATTCCGATCTAAACGTTGTAGCATCTCATTCGACAATAGCTAGATCAATTAAAGCGTTTGAATACACACTCAAAAGGGTTCAATTGATACCCGAACGAAGAAACTCGGCTGATAATATCGAAAGGCGTTTCGAATATGCATCCGATTTCGTGCTCTTGAACGACGAGAAAGCTTTTTTTGTTGATGAAATGGGACTTAGCTGTTCTATGAGGTTGAATTATGGTCGCAGCCTAAGAGGAACAACACCCAGGAAGCCAGTGCGATCCATAAGATCGAAAAAATTTTCGACCGCTGCTGCAATATCTAAAAATACTGTCATGCATTTCAGCACTCGCGATACTGCATTCAATAGTAATCATTTTGGTGTTTTTTTGCAAGAGCTCAATGAAAAACTATCAACTTTAGGCATTGAAAATGCAACAATAATAATGGATAATGCCACGATTCACAAGACCGACGAAATTCGAACTATATTTGCAAATTCTGGCCATGATTTACTATTTCTTCCTCCATACTCCCCTCAATTAAATCCAATTGAAGAGGTGTTTTCAAAATGGAAACATATTGTTAAATCGATGGAATGCAATCAAGCAGATGAGTTATTGCGGGCTATAGCCAGTGCCCACTTGGATATTACGCCCGAAGATTGTTTGCAGTATGTTCAACATATGAAAAGTTTCATAAGAAAAGCAGCCAGAAGAGAACCTTTTTAAATGATAATTTTTGAGTTCCCGGGTTTTTATGTTTATTTAATTATATAATCGCTCAAATATTATTTACTTCATTTAATATTTTTTAATATTTATTATTATTATTATTATTATTATTATTATTATTATTATTATTATTATTATTATTATTATTACTATTATTACTATTATTACTATTATTATTATTATTATTATTATTATTATTATTATTATTATTATTATTATTATATTATTATTATTATTATTATTATTATTATTATTATTATTATTATTATTATTATTATTATTATTATTATTATTATTGTTATTATTATTATTGGTATAAAATGATGATTTAATTAAATGTTAAACAATTAAATGATAATTTAAGACTTGTGATGCGAAATATATATTTAATAAAATGAAAGAATTTTCAACTCTTGTATAAAAATAATCCTTTTGAAAAAGGATTGAAAAGGACTATTTTATTAAAAGATTAATGACATCTTTTGTCAAAATGAAAATAAATGAGGAGATTTTACAATAATGAAAATATTTAATTATAGAATATATATCTTACAGAAATAGAGAAATTGAATGTAAATTTTGAAAATATTTTACATACAGAAGACACCAGAGAGATATTTGTATTGGCAGATGATAGGAAAAAAATCGTCGTATGCATCGGTAACAAGGAATAAAATTCCAGTAAGGCAGAATGTTCAACCATTGATTAGAATTCAGTTCCTGAGATTAACCGGTATGTCACTAAAAATAGAAGTTACATGGTACTGAAAGAAGACGAAGCTCAGAAAGTATATTGGTTAATAAGAGACCCAACAGGCCTACGGTTTCTTTGAAACATATTGCAAGACGAGTTTACAACAAAGCGAAAGGATTACCGGAACCAGAATTGCAACCTTTACAACCCGGTCAATGTCACTGTTGTGGTGAATCAGGTCATATTCGGAACAGTTGTCCTTTAAGCAAGTGCTGTTTAATATGCGGTAAAAATGATCACTTTTTTACTAACTGCACTCTATTAAGAAGTAATAATACAAGAAGAATTCACTGTATTCAAGAATAAAATAATTTAGGAAATCTTACTTATTCGTATGAAGACCTTGAGAATGATGTCACGTCAGAATCTGAAGTAAATGAAATAGGATCGATTATATGAAGTAATAGGAAAAGTGACAAAGACCGTCCTTTAAACGAGATACGCTCCATGGCAAACATTTCGTCTGTGGAGTCGTTGAATTAAATGTGCAGAACACAGAAAACCGAAATGTTATGATGTTCAAGAAACGGATGGAAGGTGGTGGAGTTTTGTTCAGTGTTGTGGAATAGTGATTGAGATGTTGTGGGATACAGGTGCGTCGGTTATTGTAATGTCGAAGGCCATATGAAGGAAGTGTGGCAGTCCAGTTTTAAAACCGGTAGATATGGCGCTCAGGGGAGCGTTTGGAAATAAGCCGATATCATGCTTAGGTGATTTTACAACTTCAAGTTTTGTAGGTGGAATGAATTTGATTTTAGCTTTTAAAATAAAACTTGTGCCAGATACATCAATTGCATTAATAGATTCACATACGGTTGGTGTTAGCTACAGTGTTACCGAATGATGTAAAAAAGCGCTGGATGTTTTTGGACCAAATTCAGACCCAAAACTGATCTAGGTTGTACTAGTTTGGTTACACGTACTTTAAAACTTCTGGAAATCCAATTATTCAAAATCATAGGTGTATGGCAATGCAGATGGAATCAAAGGTGGACGATATGATTATAAAATTATTAAAAATGTGCATTATCAGGAAATGCCAAAGCCCATGGAACTCACCTACGGTCGTGGTAGGTAAGAAAGACGGATCAATCAAGATGTGTCAAGATTTTAGGAAGGTTAATGGAGTTACTGAAAAATCCAGTTTTCCAATTGCAGATCCTCATTGAGGATTCCTCAAACAATATTCGATTCTTTGTCCGGATCTTTAGTTTATTCGTCCCTAGACTTGGGGCAGGCATATTATCAGGTACATGTGGATGAAGCGTCAGTTAACAACAGCGTTTTCTACAAAGAAAGGACAGTTTTGCTATAATCAATCCAGCTCCAGCAACTTTCCAAAGACTTATGCTCATATTATTTGATATTTTGTATAACGGTGTTCCAGCATATTTACATGATGTTCTGATATATGGAAAAACTATCGAAGAACACAATAGAAATTTGGAGGAAGTTTTCAAGCGAATTAAATCATCAGGATTAAGGATCAATCCTAAGAAGTGTAGTTTTTATAAGAGTGAATTGATATTCTTGGGCCATAAAATTTCAGCAGAAGGAATATCCACGAATAACAATATGATAACGAGAACTATTGAGGTTGAAATACCGAAATGCAGCAAACAACTACGTTCATTTTTGGGATTAGCAAATTATTATCGCAAATTTGTTCCAAATTTTGCTGAAATAGCGAAACCGTTGTATGAAGCTACAAAGGGACATGAAAAAGATATTAAATGGAATGACAACTGTGAAGAAAGTTTCCGAAAACTTAAACAGGTATTATCGAGTGCACCAACCTTGGCGTTTTCAAATAAGGTCGATTACTTTATTTTGGATACTGACGCGTGTTTTAGTGGAATTGGTGCTGTTCTAAGTCAATTTCAAAATGGTTGTGAAAAGTCATAGCATATGGTTCAAGACTTTTAAGTGCTCACGAGAAAGGATACTGTGTAACTAGAAAAGAACTATTATCAATATACGAGTACATCCTATATTTTCGGCATTATTTATATGGGAAAATGTTTGATATACGTACGGATCATAAGGCTTTAAAGTTCTTAAAATCAACTTCGAAACCAATAAGACCACAATTCCAAACATGGTTGAGTGAGTTGTCAGGTTATTATTTTGATTTAAAATATAGGAAGGGTGAAAATCATAACAACGCTGATGGACTATCGAGGATATTGTTAAGTTATTGCTCACAATGTCAAACCGAACATGAAGAAAGAAAACTTGAGAAGAGCCGAATAAGATTTTTAAACGTGATTACGTCAAGTAATTTAAATATGCAGTTATATATTGAGAATCAGGAAGCAGATAATTTGTTGTCTACAATAAAGAAATATGTACTAAACCCGAGTCCCGATATACCTCACTTGATTCGGAATTCACCTTTTTTCAAAAGATTGGATCAGATATTGGTAAAAGACAATATGTTATTAATAGTAAATGATGATAAGCAGAAGATAATAATTCCGCAGAAGATAGCGTACAGCATATGTACAAAGAACTCTGTCATTTAGGAGTTAAGAAAACAATAAATTATATGAACGATTATTTCTTTTGGATACACATGGTAACCGATATACAAGGTATTATAAAAAATGTTATATATGCATGAGAAGGAAAGTTTTGACAAGTAAAACAGCTGAATATTTAATTCCTAGGGTAATAATGAATTCGATAGAACAAATCGTAATCGATATTGCTCATATGAAGGAAACCAGAAACCGTAACCGTTATTTGGTAGTTCAGCAAGATGGTTAGTTTAACGCCTACTCCGAACCAAGATGAAAAGACTGTATATCGTGTACTTTTACACAATTGAATATACAAATTCGGTAAACCAGCTTACATTGTTTCGGATAGAGGTAAGGTTTTCGAGGGAAGTCAAATCAAAGGGCTAGTTGATAATTTTAACATCGAATGGATATTTACTTCGCCATATGATGATAATTCTAATGGTTTAGCAGAACGGGTAATACGAACAGTTCGTGATATGATCGTGACATTTTTGAGTGGTGGGCAAACTCGGGAGTGTTGAGACGACATTATGCCAAAAATTGAATATTCCTTAAACTCAACAACACAGAATTCTACGGGAATTTCGCCAATGGAAATACTATTTGGAAGAAAGGTTAATATACATGGAAAGAATTCATTCATAGATCTTAATCGAGAACAAGTATTATTGACAGCACAGAATAATGTTATGGTAGCGGCAGATAAAATTAGATCAAGAGATGCGGATAAGAAATGTCATCGGCATTTTGAGGTGGGTCAAAGAGTTCTAGTAAAGATGGATCCACATAAGAGATTTGTTCGAAGGTCCTGTAAAGATTCTTGGTTTTCCAAGTTGAACTAATTGAACACCAAGTTGAACTAGAATATCCAGATGGGAAAAGATGGAGAAGAATTGAATGGCTGAAAGAGTTACACAGTTCTTAAAGAAGGGGAGAGTGACGATATTTAAATTGATGTATTGTTTAAATATTCAGATTTATAATAAATATATATTCGAAATAACGTGTTAGTTTTAATGACTTTTAATGAAAATGTTACTGACATTGTCATAGAATTTGCGACAAATCGTCAAATAAAAGATCAAGTATCTGCAGAAGTATATTTTCACAACCACATTTTTAACAAAATTATTGATTCTATATTATTTGGACTTACGCAAAGATTTAAAGCTGTTTCCTCTATATGCAACTTATTTGAAGTTTTATGGAATTTTGATGAGGTGGAAGAAAAGAGCTTAATTGAAGCAGCAAGTATTTTACAGACAAAATATAAAAACCAAAAAAGTGAAGAAATTGTAGAAGAATTAAATTTCTTAAAAGAATGCATAAAACAAATTTTAAAGGCTGCAAGAAACCGTGTGAGCTTTTAAAGGATATAATTGAAATGGGTTTTCTAAATATATATCCAACATTGCTATTGCGCTCAGAATATTTTTAACCTTGCCAGTTAGCGTAGCGGAAGCAGAGAGTAGTTTTAACGTACCCAAACGCAAAAAAAATTATTTAAGATCAACCATGCTACAGGATCGTGTAAATGGTTTGGCGACGCTAAATATTAATTGCGATATTGCAAGAAATGTGGACTATTCCGAATTAACAAGTTCGTTTGCAGCTGAAAAAGCTCGAAAAGCTCATTTTTAAATTTATTTATTAAGTATTATATTTCGAATTAGATTTTTTTAAGTTTTGAAATAATAAATTTTTAATCAGTAAAAAGTATACATTTTTGTTATATTTTTCATTATATAGGGGCCACATATGATGTCAGACCTGGGCCTCCAAGTGGCTCTAAGAGGCTATATATATATTCTATTCCATTTCTCATCAGTCTAAAAAATATATTAAGATTGATGAGATTTCTAGCAATTGATTCGATTGTTGGACCCAAATATTATCTTTGGTCACAGTTATTTGCAAA
>CAUHTR010007652.1:0-68625 GCA_959609185.1 Schmidtea polychroa | reverse complement strand
TATTAAAACTACCCCAAAAACACCCTGATAGTTGAGGCAACTAAATATTGAAAAACGTCGGATTTGCATGATTTTTTCCTTTCATCAGTATATTTTATGACGATTTGTTGAATTCCCCAAACATCTGGTAAGGCATATCATACATTTAATTATTAATTTCAGCGTAAAAAATAACATTATCAAGTTTATCGTTTTGTATGAGCATATTCTATAACAGTTCGCGACGACTCATTAAAACGACCTGACCATCCTAACTAGTAGCCATTTTTTTCTAAATTTTCTAAGATTTATCAAGAATTCACAAAATTATTGATTATACTGGAATTTATAAAACCGCTTTTTATTTATATAAATATTTAATTGTAGAAAAATAAATAAAATTTCATAATAGTTTATAAATTTCATTATTTTATGCATTAATTATTTAATTAACCTAACCAAACAAATTTTCTATTCTCTTTTATTTTTCTTCTATTAAAACAAAAAAATACATTATTAACAAATTTCATTAAAGCTTGTTGATTTCATAATATTTGTTTTCAATTTTACAATGAAAATAATTTTCATTGACTAATTCATTGAAAAGAATTTGGGGAAAAGTAGGAAAACTGAGTGATTATTTTTGCAACTTTAATCTTTTAATGCAAAGATCGTTCTTCATTGAGATCAAAGATCAACCAGTGTCTCTATTTTTTTCCATTTAATCTCTGTCATTTACCATTATACAAACTAAAATGTAGATAAATAGTCAGTTGAGACAAACAAATATTTTATCGATAAGCCGAGCTAGGAAAAGAGAGAATGGATAAAATAGCAATTATAATGAACAAACAAACATTTCAGCTGAAATGTCGACAGAACTGAATGTGCAAACAATCCAAGACTGCATTAGCAGAGAAAAAGAAATTAACTGGAATCGCTGGAGAACGACTCAAACTCGAGCTCTAATGTTTTACAAGTCAATACCAGGAGCAAAGCCTTCAATTATCAAATTTCAGTCGGCCAGTTATTCCGGTTTTGAAAGTGGTTTAATGAAATATTTTTTCCACGTATAAAAAACCAACACTTTGAATAAACAAAAAAGAATTACAAAAGTTCCGTATTTTGTTATAGGAAAATTATAATGGGGGAAATTTTAATTTTTAGTTGATATGAATTCTAGAAATTTGAAATTACTTGTATTGCATATCAAACATCATGCACATCAGAAATACGAAGGCAACCTACTCAAAACAGGAAGTTCTGTCATATTATAGATGAATGAATCGCGCAAGGAAATCAAGAATATAAGAGATATGGCGGAGAAATATAACATCCCAGTCGAGTCGATTAAGACTAGATTTCTTTCCCATAAAGAGATATTTTTTGTTTTCGACTTTCGCTATTAAGGAAATGACGCAATATTTTTCAATTTGTGTTTTGTAAAGATTATTTTTCCTTCAATTAGGCTATTTCAAAACAAAAGTCAAATGTTCAGAAGTTGGTTTAAGTAAAAATCAAAAACTTATTTAGCTATGTCTGACTTGCTAGGAAATCTTACATGTGATTTATTTAATAATAATTTTACTGTCGGGCTTCACAAAAGACTTAGTTTCTTGTATAGGTTAATTTCTTATTCTTTATTAATTCCCAGAAAAACGCTGATGTTTGCTAAACAGAAAAGCTGCAACAAATCAAGCCATCACAAATTGTGTAATGATTTCAACACATTTGTCTCCGCATCAACCACTCAATGTTAGTAACCCCTCTTTTTGAGGAATTACTCTATGTGAGCATCCACTCTTATTGGGTAATCACTCTCTTTGAGCTACCCTGATAGCAACTTCATTGACTGTAAGTACATTAAACATGTGTTGGAACAAACAATGACTTTTGGTGGAATGGATATTTCAAAACTACATAGCTTATTGTGAAAATTATGATACAGACTGTAAATAATTGCATTGACCTATAAATTTCAGATTGTAAAATTTGTGAAAATTTCGTGACATCAGTGGTTATTGTTCACGAGTTTTAGTTACTTCACACAAACATATTTCTACTTTATTGCTAAAAATATAAATAAAATTATAATCTAACTACTACCTTACATATGTTGGGGTGATAAACAAAGTCACGAAGAGAAACAGAAACACAACTAAAACAATAAAAACACCAAAATAATAAAAATTTGGTAAGGGGTCACTAGAGAAAGTTATAACGAAATAACAAACTAACTAAAATAAATTAATCAGCTAGTGGGACGTCTAGAAAGCTGAGTAGAAATGGAGGCCCAGAAAATTATTAAATAATCTAACTGAGTTTTAGAAAAAGTATCAAAGGCGAGGCCGAACAATTGGCTTGTTGTGGAAGCAATCATACTTGAATTTTAGGAATAACTGCTGAATAATAATTAAAATGTTTTCGAAGATCGTATAAAAAGAGAGCTGGAGGGAAGCTAACCATCAGTTAGTCGAAGAAACAATTTTAAAAAATCATTTGAAGTTAATTAAAAATGAATCAAGCAGAAGTCAACGAAATGAGAAAAACAAACTTTGAGCGTAAATCTTAAATCAAACTTAACGTACCAGAAAAGGCGATCACGCATTAAACCATCTGCCTTCACACTAATTAAATAAATTCTTAAAGAAATGTGACAAATTGTATATTGCATTGAGAATCAATAAATTTGTTTGTGTTTGGTCTTAGTTATATTATTTATAAAAGTAATACGATGAGTCAGAAATTAACCAACTTTATTGATTAACCAACTTTATTGAATTCAATTAATTATATATGTTACCGTTAAAGTATATAATGCAGTTATTTCATAGAATACCTAGTTATTCCATGAAATAACTGATCGTTCCGTTAAAGTGTGTATGTTAATAATTTGACACTAACTAGTTATTCTATGAAATAACTAGGTATTCTATAAATTAACTAATGAGAGACAGTTAAAGTGTAAAATAAACAATTTATCTAAAATGAAATAACTAGGTATTCTATAAATAAACTAATGATAAACAATTAAAATGAAAAAGAACTTTATTTAATTTATGCAGCGTATAAATGTCATTTATGGAAACGTACCATAAAATCATTTGTTGCAACAAGGATTACTAAAATGACACTTGGAATTACAAAGAACATTTTTTGTTGACACATTGGGTTTTACACGAACATTTTTTTTAAATCCCTGACCAGTACCTAAACTTTGAGCTGTAGCAACCGAACGGTGCGATATTTCTACATCCGGTACTTCAAACAAAGAATCACTTGAGCAATAAAACATTACATCTGGTGTTGTATTTGTTACTGGGACTATTAATTTTTCTACTCCTTGAACTTCAAGGGCATCGTAATGTTGAAGTAACCAATAATCACGTGGCACTTTCTTATCTGATGTTTTAGATTTCTTTACATCAGCTATCAAACTTAATAATTTTTCGCGGGTGAGCAAAGAACTGTTCCCTTTCACATCACGCTTATTTAGTAAGGATTCAAACTTTTCTTTCATTGCAGCTTTTTTTTCGTTATCACTTAAAGAATTCATGGTTCAAGGCAATTTAAGGTCTTAAAAATAATTGCACTTTAACGTAAGCAAACTAAATTAACGTAATAAGAAATGACTAAATTATAAAACTTTAAAAAATAAATGTATCAATACCTGATACGTGAGAACAGTATTTGACGAACAACAGCCGGCACTGTACGTGCAAGCAATCAATTAACCGGAATGAACTGGTGTCAACTGCTAAACAAATTCTCTCCATATGGCATGGAAGGTAAATGTATTTGTCGTTGACATTTTGAAAAGCGATATATATTATATAGATTATTTTACACTTTAACGGGCTTCAGATCGTTATTCTATAAAAAAACTATTTAAACCATGAAATACAAGAGATTTTTACACTTTAACGGACACGATCAGTTATTTCATGGAATAACTAAGTATTCTGATATTATGAAACAGCTTTCTCGTCTTGGAAAAGATTGTATTTTAATTAATTTACTTATATATTATATATGGAGTATAAAAGGTACATGCCATATATACATGCCATATATATTTAGTTTATAATAAACTATTTAACGTATTAAATAAGAGATCTCACATTAATTACATTTAATTAAATTAGTAAATTTTATCCTTTTTACATCTTCCTGGTTAAACTCTTTAGCTCTTCGAAATTTCTAATTATATACTTCTATTACAAAATCCACCAGTCCCTTAAAAATTCCCAACATAATTATCAAATGTTTCCTTAACCACATCCATATTAAACAAAATTAGTTTATTTTTCAAATATTTTCTTTTTTTTATAAAAATAATAATTCTTTTAAATTTATTTAAAAAAAGAGTTTGAAGACTATAAAAAAATTACTTGAGAAAGGCAGTGCCGAAAATTCGTGAGTATCAACAAACATCGATATATTACTGATTTATAGTCGTCAAGCTCTTTTTTTAATAAATTTAATGGAAAAAATAATCAGTGGTGAAATTGGAAGAAATAAAAGTTCTTATAATAATTATTCTTTTGTTTTTCCTATTATAGAAAGTGTTCCGTTATGGGTTATTCTAATAAGTTTCTTGTCCCTAAAATTATATTTGATTATTATTTTCTCTAGACATCACTTTCTTTTTTTCATTTTTTAACTAAACAGTTCAAGTAATTGTGTTTAATCGTCCTTTGAAGCTTGGTCCTTATTATAATCATCCACGTTTCTCGACGGAGCAACTCGTACACTTCATCGGCCACCTCATAATCTGACAGACAAATGGAACCTGTATCATTAGCTGCGGTGATTTTCTTGACTGGTAATTTCTCAATATCTGCCTCATTTGCTAGTGGAGGACCACTTTGTTCAAATTGATTCTTAATACTCGTTACACACTTGTCGAAACTTTGATCTGAAAATATGTAATCTGACAAATCGAATCTAAAATCCAGCGGCAGCAATACACCAAATAAATTTGATATTAGTTGGCCAAAAACACTATTTATGTTATCAGGATCTCTTGGAGTCATAAAAAAGGAACCATCAGTTTCGTTTGTAGTATTTCCAACAGGAACATGACGAATAATATGAAAAACATTCAAGGCATCATCATTATTTTCCATTGAGTTATCAGATTCAAGTCTTTCAATAAATCCATCCTTGCACGTCATACATTTACCATCCTGAGATATGTGAACGTCCCTGTTTTATTGAAGAGCATAGTAATTAGAGTTATTAATTGAATTCATTGAAGAAAATCCGAATATCAATTTTATTAAAATCAAATAGACATCAAAATCCCAAAATTCGATGTAAAACCATATATTTTCCAAAAAGACAGGAATTCAAATCCAACAATCAAAGCAAAATTCAAATCAATCGCAATCTCAGAAAACCAAATCCTTTTTAAAACAAAACCGTCCCAAAATATTCAAGATTTTTTTAACCAAAATTCCAAATCGATCAACATAAAAATAATAATATTCACAATTTTCCGCGTCTGTGTGCGCACACAAAAGCCTCCAAAAACCAGTACAAAGCGCACACAGACGCGAGAATCGACAATTAATCAAATTGTGTTATTAATATAACCATTTATTTCTCTCATTTTCTTGCTATAGTTCTGCAAGATAAAATTTGATGTATTCCTATCAGAATTGCATCAAAAACAACAAACAATTTAATTACAATTTACGTAACCGGAAAACACTATATAAATTTCTCGAAACTATTTTGTTTATCTCACAGAACTAATAAACTTCTTATACTTTTTATATATCCTTTATATCTCTTTATATATCCCATAATCGAAATGTTTAAGCAAATTTTTAGACAAAAACTGGCATTAGACAAAATAAAATATGAAGTGATGATTTTGTGGAGATAACGGGTGACAACTAAAAATGTGGAGTATTTAAAAAATGTAAGAATTATTGACTAATGATTATCGATTTTTGTTCAAAAACATCAATTAATTAAAATTAATTAAAAATTAAAATAAGATATTGGAAAAAATCCATTTGAAATAAATTAAAATTTCGAAAATGGGAATAAAATGAGGGAAAACTAAATAATGTCAATTAAATAAATTAGAAATTTTAGGAAGTAAATTAATTAAAATAGAGTAGAAGAGCATAAAATGTAATGCAAACTAATTACAAAAGAATAAAAACGAATCAAAACTGCGAAATCCAACATGTTATCGCAAAAAACCAAAATGAAATAAATTATAAAGTTTTAGAAAAAAATTAATTAAAAATTAGTAAAAATTCATCTTTAGAAATGATAAAATTTGTGACAATAAATAAATTGATTAAAACTATTTGAATTATGTTTTAATGCACTAATATACACGTACAAACTTGCGCACATAAAATCTGGTATAAATACCGACTCTATTTTCGACAATTTCAATTCTACGCGTATGCTAATATTTTAATTTTTAGTTGTATGCTCGACAATTTCTGAAATATCGCTGAAGGAATTTTATTCTTTAATTCTATGCAATTTTTATGACATTTTATTAATCATTTTAAAAATTGATTTTAATTTTTCAGCATGTTAAAATTTTGTGTTTATAACTTTCTTCAATAATTTTATGCATCGAACTTTTTTGGGCCGGCAACTTAATACACCTTGCAAGCAAAATTTTATAATCAATCAACATATCATTACAGTTCATTGATTCGGTTTACTCCTGTGCCGATATAGACCTAAGCGACGTGGAGGATAGAACGCCATGAATAAGTCTACTTTTAGTATGCTCTTGTTTTTCGATATTACGCACGCAATAAGTAAACCATGAAACTACGTGATTCGACCGACAAGATAAATTTAATTAGAAGGTTCAATGTCGATAAATGTACTCATGAGAATGTTAACTAACTATAGTTCACCATAGTGAGCTCTCTTTTTACTAACATTCGCGCATTCAACACATTATCAAAGTTGTTCATTCAACGGGTGTCGAAAGGCATGAAAGCGTTGTATCCTGTGTTATGCTGGAAACAGCACAGAAAAGTATAACTGTGGGTTACCTGTAACCCACCATTATTATGTCTTTATATTATTCAAACATCTTTCAATTATGCATCGCAGAAAATTTCGTGTTGCACTTTTTAAAGGATTTAAAAGGATTCTCGTTTAAGTTAATTTGTCCCTAAAAATAAATACATTGACATTTATATGATTAATTTTTAAATGATCTATAGATTCATTCCTTCTATAAATTTTAAACCCAAGCTCACTAAAGTGAAAACATTCCGCATTGGTAATATATTTTAGCACTTACTTCGAACCTAGGACTTCTAATTTTATTTATTAGCTGTAATTTTGAATTTCTGCTTGTGTGAGCAAATTATAGTCATATATCATTTTACATAGCATTCGATTTGGTCTTCTAACATGAAAATGATTTGTATCAACCGATTTGTGGTCTCCATCGTTATTTTTCCTTAACCATCTAATTCTGCTTTATTGGATTTAACCTCATATACCAACATCTAGTACTCATTTCTATTCTATTTTATTTATCATGAAAATATATAATGTATTCTTGAGGTTTAAATCTTCCACTATGTCTGAATTATCTGTTTGTCCGCTTGTCTAAACCATCATCCGTCATATAGAGCAACAGGCAACACATTGATAAGATGTGGAAGTTACCCCGATCTACTAAAAGTCTCCCGTCAGGCAGTTATTTACATATTGCAGTTTATAATGAACGTCTGCAGTGCAAATATGAACAGCAATGGGAACAAAGATAATGCGCAAGGAAGCCTTTGATAACAGAAACAATTCGTCGTAGTCACTTGAAGTGGTGCCAGGAAAAAAGTAGTTGGACAACAGAACAATGGTGCTCAGTCATTTGGAGTGATGAATCACATTTCACTCTTTTCAAATGTGATTGACAGCAATTCTGCTGGCGTCGTGTAGGAGAGTGATTTCACCAAGGCTGCATTCAGCCAATTATGAAATATGGAGGAAGCTCCTTGATGTTTAGAAGTCTTTTCTCAGCTCTTGGAACTGGCCTCTAGTGTAGTGCAGCGATCACATGACGTAAATTGAATACCGTGCCATTCTGGGAAATGAGCTTGTTCCCTTTTCTCCCAGAAATTGAGTGGCTCATTTTCAAACAAGATAATGCACCAATCCATACTTCGCACATTATGACGGAATTCTTTCTGCGGCACAGCATCAACGTTTTGGATTGAGTTCCACAAAGTTCTTATCTGAATCCTAATAGGATTATCCTATTGAGTATCTGTGGGACGTCCTTGGTAGACGAGTTTGCAAAAGGATTCCCATTGCCCGAAACGCCTCCAAACTGGAAACGCATCTGCATGAGGAATGGTCACACACCTCCCCTGATTTCCTGGCAAAAGTGGTCAATACAATGCTTAAACGTGTGCGCCTTGTTATCCAGATGAAAGATAATATAACGAAGTACTAACTTTCTCAGCACTATAGACATTCAGTATTTGTGTGTGTTTGTGAGATTTATTCCCATTGCTGTTCATTATAAACTGTTCATTATAGACTGCAATATGTAAATAATTGCCTCACTGAAGACTTTTGGTGTAATTATATCTCTTTCACAGCAGTCAAAGTTTACCAGATATATATAATAGACATACAGTCTTAAATCTAATTATTATAATATTTGTTCAACTGATACCTATTGCACATACATCTCAGTTGGTTATATGCCAGGCAGTGGATGTCATATGCAGACAGTATTCACGGTCTAGTTCAGTGTTTATTAAAGTGGGTCCAATACTCCACTGGGAAGTAAATTTAAAAATGAGCAGTGTAGTATAGATTTTTCATTAAAATTATATTACATTTCAATTTCAGTTCTCTATTATATGTTTTGAAAATTTACTTCTTTCTTACATTATCCTAATTATATCTTCCTAAAACCTAAGTCCTGTGTCATGAGCAAGTTCTCATATAAGTTTCATTCAGTAAATAATGGTGGCAACTAGTAGCAGATTACATTTATTATTTATGTATTAAACCAAAACGAATTTTATCGCACAAGTTTTATTTTTTCAATTTTCATTTGCTTGACTCCAAGTTTATAGACTAACAAAGCCTGTCCTCGAGTTTGACCATCTTTTGAAATCCCAGCTTCAAATCCTCCTGCAAGTCGCCTTGCGTTCATATAATCCCGACTCCTCTCTTCGATAAATCTCTTAGCGATGGCACTATTAATAGAAGTTTCGAAAGCATTATAATCTCTCCAAATTATCTCAATACCAACCAATGGAGTAACAATAGCCCGATGATAGATTCGATGTGTAGCAATTATCTTTTGACTTTCCGCATATTGACGTTTGACTTGAGTTTATTTTAAGAAATTCATATAATCTGACCAAATAGGTGAAGTATATTGCACATAAACGTATATTGCACATAATCATAAACTTGAGCCATTCTTTCTTTGAAATTCGCAACATTATCAAATCGAATATTCTCCTCGTCATCAGTTTCTAACAGCATAGCATATAATATTTTCCAATCCTCGTAAATATTGATTGATCTCAATTTCATAACGTTTGTTTCAAACAGCAGCATCGTTCTCCTCATCATCAAATTCAAAAAAGCACCAAAGAAAACCTTTTAAACAAACATTCCTAATATAATCTCAAATTCTGGAAAATTCTTAGAAAAGCATTGTCCGCGTCTGTGTGCGCACACATACAAGAAAAACAAATTAACAACAACGCGCACACAGACGCGAGGATGAAATCATACAACAAGTCAGATGGAGCAGTCATTCCCCATCTGACTGGTCAAAACAATTTGCATAATGCAAAATATTGAATATCAGTAAAAAAAGTGGGTCTAATAACTTTCAATATCAGTAATAAAAGTAAATATTTTTGTGAACCCTCCCTTAAAAATATTACTTATGACATTGGCTCTAGCATTGGGAAATATTTGTAAAAATCAAGAGGTTTTATTGTAAAATATTTATGTAAATATGGTTTATTGGTAAATTTTAATAATTTTAATTATTATAATTCATTTATTATCGAGAATTTGTTAACTGATATGGTTGAGAGTCAAAGATAATAAGTCTTTTTGTTCAATTTATTTTGAAATCCACCAAAATTACAAAAGGCACCTTTGTCATTTTTTTAAAAGGGAAACAGAATTTTTGAAAACTTTTTCTAATGGAAAAGGCGATTAAAAAAATAATTTATTAAATTAATATTTTGTTACCATACATGAAGTTACCCATTTTAAATGGAATAATTTTAATTTCCTAATCGAGATATTCATTGAAATTTTCTGACAGGAAAAATGTGATCAATTTTAGAGAATGCAATTATTTTCTGTGACGAGTTTCTATTGCAAATTTTTATTGACAAACAACTATAAAATTCTCGGTAAAATTAATTATTAAAAATATTTGTTAGTATTTTATGTACATTGAATTAATACATGTATACAATTAGGCTGGAGGCTGAGGGCAAAATTGACCCTCACCTTGTCCTTTTAAATATATAATAAAAAACGAATTTGACACTAGTCTTGAAATTAAATTTTGAATCAATTTATACTTCATTAAAATTTGATGTGGTACCTAATAAAAATGTTGCCTAATAAAAATACCAAAATAATTATAATTTTTTAATATAAAATCGATACATTTTTATTAGGAACAACATTATAATATATGCGTTGCAATTCTTTATAAATAGCCTTTAGACCCCTAAGCGAAGCTAAATGGACCTATTCAACGCATAAAATTTTTTTTGGATCATTGTAATCTTCAATATATTCTAACAAAATATTATTTTCCATTTTAATAAAAATTATGTTTAATATCTTCATTCTAGTTGCTTTTTTTAAAAATAAATTTCGTTGTGATTTTGTATCGAAATCAGGTAAATTTCCGTTAACCATAAAGTTTACATAAAAGTTGTATTCTCCTTCCGCATTTATTAAATTCTTGCAGGCATTAGAATTATAAAAAAAATATTATATCTTTAAAATCGATTTATAATTTATATTAAAAAATTATAATTATTTTGGTATTTTTATTAGGCAACATTTTTATTAGCTACAAAACTTCATTAACATTTGATCATTATTGCCGGTTTTTGAAATATTACTGATTTAATTAATGTTTGATGGAGAGGGTCAAATGAATTGTCTAAGATATAGCATTCGGCCAGAAATATTTGTCTGATCAAATTTTTGTAATGAGAAAAAGTATTGCAAATAAATTTAGCATCTTTTGATGCAATGTTTTTTTGAGATTGATCGGCTTAAGAGAAGGAAAATTGAATGGTTCTGTGCTAATCAATTTTACTTAAAAATCAAATCTTTGTTATGATTAAAACAAATGCATTTTATTGTCAACCAACTAGCAACTAGCCATCAGTATCTCTGCTTTTTATACAAATTTTCGAAACAAAATAATTAAATTAGACAAACAACATCTCTCAAGTCAAAATAATTAAGTAGTTGACATTTCTGGTAAAGACAAAACTATTAAGCAGGTGACCTGTCGCCTATATGTCTAGAAATTCTGTTCGGCTAATTTGATTTTAACAACACTAATCATATTACTGATTTTTGAGAAAAGTCTAATCTCATTATTTTCCTGATTTTTCGTTTGGGATTTCCACATCCCAATTGAATTTGTTTATTTTTCATAATTAATTTGTAATTTTTGAATATATTTTTCTTGGGGCTCGAACTGATTTTTATATTATTGGATTCGTATTTATTTCATCATTTACCATACGCACCGATTTGTTTCCCCGAAATATGTCAATTTTTAATTAATTTTAGTACTTTATTTATTAATTTAAATTTTTTTTAAAAATTTGCACTCCATTAAATTTCTTTGGTACAAACCCAAACAGACTTTATATTTATAATTTCAATTAGAATTTTTTTCTTTATTGAAATAAAATTATATTTATTCACAAATACTGAGCTATATCCTGTGTATAATATTTTGGAATCATTTCTTCACCTTTTCAAACTTTTTATGTAGACTCAGGTCTCGCAGAAAAGGTCTGAAATCTGAGAGTCGTAAAGTAATTCATCATCAAAAAATTATCACACTTCTCAATTTAGTATTTACTGAAAATAGGAAAAAATGCTTTTTTACATGACAATATTTTAAAATTTTATTTGCAAATAATGTTAAGAATTCACGAATATCCACTTTCGGTCCCATTGAACCGACATCAGTAACGTTGGACGTGCGCGTCCAGTAGACTTGATAGAAAAGAAATGAGAAAATTCAAAAGTATCCCTGATTCTCCAAAAGGGCATTTGGCGTTCCAAATACTGATTAGTTAAAGAATTCTTTCAAACAATTAATTTGAGTCTCTAAAATGAACAAAATAATAAAATAAAACCCTACAATTCTATTTTTATATATAGTAAATAGTAATATCGAATCGCTAATTAAAGTTTTTTATTTTTCAGAATATTCCAATTCCCTGGCGAAGGATATTTACCTCTATGCCAGTTTATGCGATAATTGTGGCAAATTTTGCTAGAAGCTGGTCGTTTTATCTCCTGATAATCAAAACTCCGAAATATTTGCATGACCTGTTGAAGCAAAATCTAACCCAAGTAAGCCATTAGCAAACTCATTGTAATATGTATGGGAATTCCTGAGGCTTGCATGTACAACATAATCCAACATATTTCCCATGCAAATAATATAAATTAAATTATTAACAATGCTCATGAGCAGTTTTGTCAGCAAAGACAATAGGCAACACACACCAGTCCACACTCGGCCACCAGTAATAGAATTAACCTTTTGTGATAGAAGAGCATGCAACCTATTGGCCTCTTGTGTTCCCTACTGCCACCAATTCAGTGCTGCTTTTGTTTGATTTTTATATCATTTCCTATGAGATTTCCGGTGAACAGTGAGCGTTGCTAATGGCCACTGAGAAGGCAGAAATGGAAACCAAAATTCCCGAGTATTTCTCTTTTTCCATATTTCTAACTTACTGGTTTCATTGGTAGATTTCAATTTGGTTTTACTAATTTATTTAATCGATATTTTTTAATAAATTTCATTTTGAATTTAGAAAAACAAATAAATAAATAAATAATATTTTATGAATAATTTATTAGAAATTTGACAAAGAATCGTTCACTTTTACGAAGTCATAGATTGCTAACACGCGCTGGATTTTTAATATTTAATTATTTGTTTTAATAAATGGAATAATTCTATTTTCTCTTTGATTTTTACTGACTTTCAATTCATTTTATTCTCGTTGATTTTTGTTTGTTTCAGTAAGATTTCATCTGACTCAAATCCAATTTTTGCAAGATTGTTATTTTTGATGACCTATCAGTTCTAGAACTAATTAAATTGGATTCTCAGATTTTATGGTTCACTTAAATCCGATTAATTTTTTTTCGATTTCCCACTGAATGGCAGATAATAAATTTCAATTTGTTAAATTAGATAATTTTTAAACAAATAGATTCAACTAAACAATTATAACAGAAAAAATAATAATAATAATAATAATAATAATAATAATAATAATAATAATAATAATAATAATAATAATAATAATAATAATAATAATAATAATAATAATAATAAAATGATAATTTAAGCCTTTTGCTGCAAATAATGTATTTAATGAAAGAATTTTCGACTATACGATAGTCCTTGTCAATCTCCTTCTAGCTAAATTCCGTATTTCCAAGTATTTTGACAAGATTGATAAGGACTATCGTATAGTCGAAAATTCTTTCATTAAATACATTATTTGCAGCAAAAGGCTTAAATTATCATTTTATTGTTTTAAATAATAAATTCTGCTACCAAGCAATCATCATTTTATAATAATAATAATAATAATAATAATAATAATAATAATAATAATAATAATAAAAATAATTTCATTGATTTTAAATTATTTATTCGAAAAAAATATTAAAAATTATAAACAAATAACTAATTAAATTTAAAAGCTTATTTTATTAAAAAATAAATTTTATTTTTAAACACTCATTCAAATTAGACAATTAAAAAAAATTTAATTTAAAGAAACGTTTTTTATTAAATTTAATAATATTTATATTCTTACAAAATATTATTTTACACATTAGTTTTTATGTACCAAATACAAGCACATTAGTCTTTGTATATACACTACTCTTAAACACTTTTTGTGCTCACTAATACCAATCAATCCCTTATACAGTATCGGCAGTGATTGAGAACTAGAGTACGCAAGTACCGGTTAATCACCCCTACGTATGTGGCATTGCACTTACGGCATTGACAACTAAGATTCTAATACCATATTTGCCGTATTTGAAAAAGTATATAAAGATGTTTAGTAAACTGTATAGTTTGAGTTGCGTTTTCTAAATTTAAATTAGCGCCATGCTTATGTTTGTTTTTATTAATAATTATTATTATTAAATGTTACTTAGTTTTTATTGTTTCTAAGGTTGGTGCTTTATCTGCTCTCCCACATCTGGTAATGGCAATCATAGTACCAATTGGTGGACAAATGGCGGATTACTTACGAAAGCATTATTTGACAACAACGGTGGTAAGAAAAATCTTTAACTGTGGAGGTTTTGGAGGAGAGGCATTATTTTTATTAGTTGTTGGTTATACACATTCAATTAAAGTTGCTGTAAGCAGTTTAGTTTTAGCTGTTGGATTTAGTGGTTTTGCTATATCAGGTTAACTTAAAATGAACAAGAATAATGTATTCTTATGATAATATATTTATAGGATACAACGTCAATCATCTCGATATTGCTCCGAGATATGCCAGCATTTTAATGGGTATATCCAATGGAGTTGGAACTATCAGTGGAATGATTTGTCCAACTGTTGTAGAAAATTTCACAAAATCCAAGGTTTGAAATATTATATATATAAATGGTAATTTTAGGAAAATAACATTTGGCTAGGCAAATGCCATTTGCCTGGTCAAATAGCTTTAGCTATTATTTCATAATAATACCCTTGCGAGTTGTTGAGTGCGACCAGTACCCTTACGACTAATACCCATAGGGGGACAGAATATTTTGTCGGATAGACTAGGAGTATATATATATATATATATATATATATATATATATATATATATATATATATATATATATATATATATATATATATATATATATATATATATATATATATATATATATATTAATACTAATAATAATAATAATAATAATAATAATAATAATAATAATAATAATAATAATAATAATAATAATAATAATAATAATAATAATAAAACTTAGAAAATAATAATATTTTTTTAAAATAATAATATGACCTTGAAAATGTTATTTTCCTAAAATTACCATGAAATGAAATAATAGCTAAAGCTATTTGACCAGGCAAATAGCATTTGCCTAGCCAAATGTTATTTTCCTAAAATTACCATTTGCCTACGTCATATATATAACATTTTTTTAATAATAATAATAATTATTATATATTATTATTATTATTATTATTATTATTATTATTATTATTATTATTATTATTATTATTATTATTATTATTATTATTATTATCATTATTTTTATTACTAATCAATAATGTACATAAACTATCAGAGACAAAATTATGATAAAATATGATAGTAATTGCAATTTCATATAGTTATTGACAACATTATAAAGCTGGGGTAAAAAGCAATTAAAAGGGATTATTGTTTTAATAAGTGGCTATTCATAAACCTGTCGATCATTTAAGTTGTCCATATCTAAAAGTGTTGATAAAAATATTATTTATCCTATTCTTTTTATTTTTTATATGATATAAATATTTTATTTGGGAAAATTTGATGTTTTGACAGAAATTATTACTTGATATTTCTTTAAGATTTCCTAAAATTTATTATCTAATTAATTTTGATATTTCATATACGTTCATGAGGATTTTCTTGATTGTTATAAATTCTATAGAGATCAAGGTGGTCTTAGTCTATTTTAGTTTGATCTTACTTGTTTATGTAATTACCTATAAAAATTTAGTACATCGTTTTGATGCTTGCTCTTTTCCTTTCTGTTACCAAATATTTTATTCTTTACTGAACTTCTTGAAATCCGATGACTAAAAATGGATTGCCTAAAACAATTTAATTGCAATTTAACCAGAAAAACAGTTCCAAATATTAATAAACTTGATATTTATCAAAGAAATACTCGTGTTATCCTTAGGTTGTGAAGTCCATATTCATTCACAATGCTCATCTAAAACTATTTATTTTTATTGTCCCATACTTCATTCACAGCAACATATACTTCACGAAAAACAATTAAATAATGAAAGCAATGTAATTATGTGCCTTCATCAATATTTCACTCAAAAACTTTAAGGTTTTCTGTAGCTACCCAAAAGATATTAGAAAATAGTAAGCATTAATGGAGAAAAGGTTAATAACAAAATAACTGTTTTTCCATAATAGAAAAGAACAAATATTCTCTACAAATATATATTTTTTTCTTCAAATCATCAGATGAGCTGTATCCATGAGTTTGATCAAATAGAACTAAATACATGAAATTATATCTCATAGGTTTAGGCATTATGTTAATACTTTTAGATTCCGTTCACTTCTGTTTCAGGTCAAATATGTCATCTTTGTATTTAATCATTACTGTTATAAAGCTCTCCTATTACCGAGTTCATCAAAAATTCATTCTAAATATCTTCAACAAATCCGACTGTGAGGAGTTAAAATTAAAATGTTAAATTAAAATTATTTCATCATTAAATTTTGTAAAATTAAAAGTAAAACTTAAATTATTTGAAATATATTAGAATTAAAATGGAGTAATTTTGGTTCTTTTATGGTTCTTAGTTAATTGCGTAATTTGATATAAATTATATATTACTCAAAATATCATTTTTAATAAGTTGGTTTATACGCGGGTCATCTATTTTTGATATTTTAATCAACCAAATTTTGGGAGTCGGCTTATATGCAAGTATATACAGTAATTAATTTTTAATTAAAATTTAATTTTCTTTTAAAAAAATCTTTTCTTTTATTTTATCATATTAGGATTCGTCTCATCATCTGAATAACATTTATTTTTATATTTTTGATATTTTTAAATTAATTTTTGCATTTTAATTGTTATTTTGGATTTGGTGTTATTATTGATTTGTTTGTGTTTTTGTGATTTTTATTTTTTTATTTGGACCTATGTGTGCCAAACACCAACAATTATTATTATTATTATTATTATTATTATTATTATTATTATTATTATTATTATTATTATTATTATTATTATTATTATTATTATTATTATTATTATTATTATTATTATTATTATTATTATTATTATTATTATTATTATTATTATTATTATCATTATTATTATAAAAACAAACAAAGTTTAATTGGAACTCATCTATGAATTTCAATCAAAATTTATCAAAAATATTAGTTCATAAACCAGCATGCGATTCGATTTATTAAAACAAAGCATAATCAAAAAACGATTTTCAATTTCATTTACTATAAATACAATTATTTTAAAACAAATAAATTCAAAGATCTCAAGAGATTCGAAATTAAATATTTATAATAAGTACATAAATTACGAAATTAAAACAAGCTTAGAGGAAAATATTTTACGAATTAAAACAACAAATATTCACGGGGAATCATTGATTGAAGAATCATTTCGTTCTAAATAAGAATTGTAATTATATTTTATCAATTAAACATATTAATTTTCTTTTCTATTAATTTATTTAATGAACGACATGCCTAGTGTCCTGGATGTGTATTTAATCCTCCATTCGTTCTTTGCAAGCAAGAAAAGGAAGCTGTAGATTTTAGTAATTAATGAATGCTTTGTTTTACATTAGACTGCATCAATGCCTTTTCTATAAACAATTTTGACAGATTATTGTAGACTTTCTCTGTTGCTAGATGTTCTTGTCCTTGTAGAGTAGAGAGAAAGAGCTTTTTGTCAACTCCCCAGAGAAACAAGTGGTAATTTATGATGAATCCCTGAGTTTAGTAGGAGAAATAAAAAGCTTGTCGCTATTGCATTGCTGCTGTTGGTCTTAATGATTTATATGTAATATATTAATCTTTTAATTATAGTTGGAATGCATCATATACATCTTTTGGGTTTTTAACAGTTGTAATAAATATTAATATTTCTTCGGGATTATTTACAGCATTTGGAAACCTATTTCTAATTAATTTCAATATATTTTGGATTATAAATCTGATAAGCATTTTGTTTATAATAATAATAATAATTCTAATAAAATAATAATAATAATAATAATAATTATTATTATTATTATTATTATTATTATTATTATTATTATTATTATTATTATTATTATTATTATTATTATTATTATTATCATTATCATTATAATAATATTAAAACTTTAATTATAATTTGAAGGGAAATATAAAAACTTGACACGCTTTGTTGACGCTTCCAGCTAGGCGAGTCATAAAATTATTAACGCATCGGTAGTAAAGCATGAAAACATGGATATCCAATTTTAAGTACACCTTTTTAGCAGGAGCTTAGATTTTTTATTCGTCGCTTTAATCCTACAGAGGATTCAGTGGAAGCTTCAGTGAGTTTTATCCTCATATTCCAAAATTATTTTGTATCTATCTTGTTTTAATAGCATGAATAAACTTCGTTTAATAATTTTCTCTTTCCCTCACTGAAACGAATTCAAATCGTCAGTAATATTATCGATTTGTTTTAATGGATATTTCCCTTTCCATGATTATCATGTTTAATTTTTATAAGTCGCGCTTCATCGGCTGATAGTTTCCGTAAATTATTTCCGTTTTGTCTGTTTGTGATAATTATTTCATGTGTATTTACATACGATAATTTTAGACTCGCGAATCATGGTCATATGTATTCCTCGTTGCCAGTCTGATTCACATAGTAGGTGTTACTTTCTATGCGATATTTGCGTCAGGTGAAAAGCAACCATGGGCAGATTTACCGGAAGACGTGAATCCAAATTGGTGTGCACCTAAAATCGAAGACATACCCAAAGAAGTCACAGAATATGACTATGGATATGGCAGCGACCAACCAATTCTTAAGCAGGCGAACAATTATAATTCTTTATCTTCGTCTTATAATTCTCCTTACGGCTATGACGCCCAACCAGAATACGGATTGAACTATAATGATCCAAATCAAAATCCACAATATGTTCAAATTGAAAGGAGGTACAGTCGCAAATCAAGAGATAGTACTGGTAGTCAAGACAATGATCCTCGAGCATATTAAAAAGAGGTAATAAATTCATGTATTTAAATATACTAGTATAAACTTATTTTCCATCATTTTATAAATGTATCGAATTTTATTCACCCTTTAGCGTACCAATTAAAAACCAGAAAGCGTTCGTTTATCCACCAATTCTTTTATACGTTCCCAATAATTATCGAAATTTTATTCTTACACCCTTTATTTTGCTCACTAATATTGGTCAATACCTTCGGTCTATAATGCTCTCGAGCTCGAATACAGAGATGACGGGAAGTCTCTCCAATGTATGTGGCATTACACCCATAACATATAAACTGATAAACGAGATCAGAACGCAATCCAATCCTATAGGATTGTGTCAAATTCATGTAAAGTATGCAATATTTTTTTAATAAGTCTAAAACTACGGTTGGATTGTGTTCTGATTTCATTTATCAGTTTACATGTAATGGGTGTAATGCTACATACATTGGAGAGACTTCCCGTCATCTCTGTATTTGAGCTCGAGAGCATTATAGACCGAAGGCATTGACCAATATTAGTGAGCATAATAAGGGTATAAGAATAAAATAGGTATGTCTGATTTTAAAATTTTATTAAAATATTTTTAAAATACTATATTTTATTTATACACAAAAGGACATCAACAAATTTTGTAAAAAACTAAACATGTGTCTTTTGCAAAAAATATGACTTAAACTTCGTATACTTTGACAACTTTTTTCGGTTGAAAAAAATACGTCCAAAACTGTCTAGTGGATATATTCGGTTGTAATTATAGAGGAGGTCAAAGTTCAAGCTTGTACGTATCAGCTCAGGTCTGTGAAAAATTTCAGAGTCTTGTACTTGAGTTAACTTGGTTGAGTGTGTTAAGGAGTTTAAAACAATTTTTTTGATGATTCTTTGACCTCTTCTTTGATAACAAATTTCTGATAATTCCACTTGTTCAGAAAATTTTTCGATTTGCTCGACTTTTTCGACAAGAGATATTTTAATAACGCAAAATATGTACTACTTTTAAACAAAGATTTTTTTTGGAATTTATTCTTATTTTGTTGGCTTTAATTCATTTTCGATTTATTTATCATAATTTTTTTAAATTTGAACTGAAAATGTCATTTAATCTGATTTTTTTCAGCTAAACTTCAATGTAAAATTTTTATTGACAAACTTGTTAAATTTTGTTTTAATTTCAGAGCGAAAAGTTGGACCAGCTTTAATCAGTAAATAAAAGATGTCATTTTTGAAAAGTATACAGGGGGAAATATTTTTAAAAAGGAAGTTAAGACGTGAGTAATAGAATACCGATTTTAGATAGTCTATGGGAGAATTCAAGTAGAAAAAGTAATAAACGAGGAATATTTACCTTTTCATTTATTGCTAACCCTCAAGATATAAATGGCAATTATCAAATGTTTGAAACTGGTCGTGTTTATCGGAGAAGATTTTTCCAGTAAAAATTGTTTAAATATTTATAGAAATGAAACTTGGTAGGAGAAAAGTTAAGGGAATACAAAGGATGCATAATATTACAATCTGTCTTATTCAACATTTTCATTCTAGCTTTCTTTGA
Organism: Schmidtea polychroa; assembly: GCA_959609185.1. Classification (NCBI taxonomy): domain Eukaryota; kingdom Metazoa; phylum Platyhelminthes; order Tricladida; family Dugesiidae; genus Schmidtea; species Schmidtea polychroa. The sequence continues at coordinate 47,789 of CAUHTR010007652.1, read as the reverse complement.
ACGGTTTTCATATTTTCCAATATGCATAATATTTTTTCCTTTTTTACCTTTTTTAGCCTTAATAAAGTTGTAAGGACTCCCACCATTCGGTTCAGAATAATCTGTAGTTTATCATATTCCTAGAATAGTCAATTAGAAGGAAGAGGAATATTATAACATTAATTTGTATATTGTTAATGCGATTGTAATTGTAATTTAATAACAAAATAATAGAACAATAAAAACTATACATTATTAAACATGGCACATCGCATGGGCGTCCGCAGGAATTTTTTTTACCAAGTAGACAATTTTTCTAAGTGGGAAGAGAATTGAAAAAAAATACATGTGTATAATAAATATTTGGGGCATTATACAAAATAGGACTTTTTTTTCGTTTATTTACAAAATAGAACACTTTTTTTAAAAACAGAACGTCAGTTAATATTGAAAGTTTTTATATAAATAAGATGATTTGAAATCATTGATTTTCAGATATAATTAATAACGTTAAAAAACAGGAAGCCTCTTTCAATTAAATTTTTTTATTAAATTTTTTTTGTCTTGGGTTTTTCCAACATTGAGCGCACCTTTCGGACGCCCATGGGACATTGTGTACACCACCATGATTTATTTACAATTGTCTTTTCCTCGCTTTCTAATTGCAAAATCACTAATAACTTTTTTGAGATCCAGTTTATCTGCTTCTGCATATTCTATGATTAGAATAGCGAGATCACGTAGCCTAGTTTAGCCAAGAGAATTTCTCTTGTAGTCATTAATAATTTCCCATTTGCTAAATGTCCTCTCAACACTAGCTACTTTAACAGGAAGTGTAAAACACAACATGAAAGCTTTATAAATTTCATAAAATTCACTTTCTAAACGGCTGTACTTTGTAAGAAGTAATTCCGCAAATGTTTTAATTGACAACTTTTCCTTCAATGTAATCGACACAATTGAAATTACATGCAGAAGCTGCATGTTAACCCTTTCGCATCGACTTTCCGCTAATGACACTATGCTAAATTTATAAATTGGAACTTGTTAATATTGACCTAAATATGAAATATTCTCATTTTTGTAATTGTGGCGCTTCTGAATATCCTAGAAAGTCCTGGGATAATAAGTCCCAATAGGCTTTTATGGACCATTTGAAAATATCCCAGTAGGATCATGATGAAAGTTTCTGGGACGTATTGTCCCAATAGGGGCGAAAGGGTTAAATTCAGAAGATAAAATCTCCGGATACTGTTTTTTAATTTTTTTGCAAAACTTCAAAATCTCAGCTTCTATTAATTTGACAATAACTTTTGGTTCGAGTACTCCAAATAATTTGTCACGTTGAGAAAGTAAAAAAAAAGTTGATTATTTTCAGCATAAAAATGAGCATAGAACTAGTAGGCCAGTTAGGAATTGTTTAAAAAAACATTCACACAATTTAATGAGACAATAAAACGGCGATTCCTTTAAAACAAAATTTCTTAATTGGCATTCACAGTCATGCCATCTAGGGCAAATGATTAACTTTACGTAACGATGTTTAACAACGTGATTGTGAATTTTGAATTTATAATATAATTATATAACAATATTATGTTCCATTTTATCTGGATGTGAAATTTGTGAATATCAGTGTCGGTGGCACAAATATTTTGTGTTACCGACGGTCGGACACTGACATATAATGTCAAAATAGCACGACAGAAAAATGTCCGGTATTTTTGATAAGGTCATCTGGCATCCCTAGTCCTAGCTACGCCACTGGTTGAAGTGGTATCACTATGATCATTATCTGTGCTTTTTCTAATAAACAAATCAAGTTTCAGCAACTTACTTAATTCCTCTTCTATTTGTCGTTTAAGCTTTCATTTCCGCGCTTCGCTCATTGGATTTGATTTCAATTTTCCGAATTATTTATTACTTTATCTATACAATCCAACAGAATCAATATCTAATTTTTAAATGTGTATTATAGATATTTATTTTTTATTTACTTTGCAATGGTCAAAAAGAGCCCCTTAGTTCTTCTGGACTCTTCTGGATTGCTATGTGGTAGCTACACCGCTGTATGGGGTATTAATACTAAAAAATTGAAATTATTGAAAACTGATGAATAATTTTTCAGGCTGACTCGAAAACTATTTTAAAAATTAGTAAAATTAAAATTAAATAAATATTTAAAATCAATTATCAATTTTAAATTACACTTAAAACTCCCATGGCAAAATAGTAAAAATAATACTACATTGATAATATATTGATCTATAGTTTAAAAAGAAATGAAGTGGAAATTGAATTTTAAATCTTTCACTTTCTTGTAACTCAGTAATTTCAATGAAAAAATTCATTCGTTTTCGGTCTACATTCAAGTAATACCATTTAAATAAAGTTTTTTATAAATTATCTCATTTTTAAATCCTTTATAATAATATTGAGGATACCTGAATAATAAATAATATGAAAAATAAATAAAAGTACCTGGGGGGAAATCGTAATGACAAACGGGAACGCAGAGAAGAAAACGGAAGTAAAAAGAAGCAAGAGATGAGAAAGATAAATCAAACAAAAGAAAGTAAACAAGAAATTAAAACAAAGGTCATCATTAATTAACAAGTATAAAAGGGGAAAAAGGAATTTCGAATTTCAAAAACAAAAAAGGAAAAATTTATATCTTGACAGTTTGTTACAGATATCGAAATTTCAAGAAAAGTCGGCTTAACAGAAAAAGGGAAAAGCAAGGCATATCTCGACAGTGTCAGAGATAAAGTAGGGACAGGGGAAAATTGCGGGAAGGATAAAACGGAAAAACAAAATTGTCTCAAGTACCGCAAATGTAACAAACTATGGAAGGCAAAGATACAGAAACCAGACAGAGTTAAAAAGGAGTTAAAATGAGAGTTAAAAGAAAAGTTACAAAATTAAATAAAAGAGTTCAGAAGTTATAGTAAAGAAGAAATTTGAATTTGAATTAAAACTTAAAGTAGTTAAGAAGAGATTTTTGATTGGAAGGATAACGATAATCTTTGTGAACCTAGTATAAAGGTGAAAAAGAGTGAATAATTGTGGTCGAAGCAACAGAGCAATCGAGTAACGTATTCCTGTGATTAAATCGATCGACAATTAGTGATTATTATTGTTATTGGCGAATTGTACATGGAGAGCTATTCTTCGCGTAGTGATGTAATAAGCTCTGGATAATTGTCTATATTAGAGTTGATTGGCTGTAATTGCAACTTGTACAATCTATTATGATTATTGATCATCGGCATTTTTGTGAAAATATATATTACATGGTGCAATTGAAATATAATTGACAATGTTTCCATTATTTTCCAATTTAAACTTTTAAATTTCTTTATTTTTTATATCGTTAATATATTTTGGTTAAAATGTTTCATAGATTTTGCTTTATGCTAGTTTATGCTTGATATTAGACATAAATGTTTTATTTTTTAATATAGTTTCCCATATAATAATTTGAAATTTCATTTAACATACCACAGAAATAATACGGATAAACCTTGTCTAAAATGAATTCGATTTGTGTGCATATCAATTTGTGCGCATAAACAAAATAAAATCATTGGCCGCTGTAAGTGGCAAACTAATCAATCAACGCGGTTATCATTTGTCCTCCTTTTCCAGCGCTTTGGAATTTCCTAATCGTTTTGTATAATTTAGACAGATGAAACTAAAAAGACCATGATTTGTGATTCTGATTTTGCTGCATTTTTCATGATAGTTAAAAGTTAAATTTTGAAGTATTAAAATATGAATACATTGAAAATAATTTTACAAATTATTTGAATCAATTAATAAATTTTAAATGGTAAAAATTTTAACTTCAGAAGATTTAATAGAGTATAATATAATTTTAACTGCAAAGGATTTCAATTTTGAAATTAAAAATCCAAAACCTAAATATTTCCCCATCTTTACGTACTCTCTAATGGGCCTCTATGTCAGAAAAATGTTTCAGTATTTGTATTTTTATTGATAATTTGACATTACAGTAATACCTCGTATAACGCTCCCTCTTACAAGGCTGTTTCGTTATAACGCTCAAAAATAAATTTGCATTGAAAAAATCATTAAAAAGAATTCATACATATATAGTAAAATTAATTTCTGTGTATTTTAATTCAAATTTCCATACATTTTGTTTATATTTTGGGGATTCACATAAATCATTTGAATTTTTTTAGAATCAAAAATTAAACAGTTAATCAGTGTTTCTTGTTGAAATGTTCATATTTATAATTTAATTTATAATTTAATTTAGTTTTTCTATTTTGAATTTCATCATGTTATTATTTTATATGTTTTTGATACATACATATGTATTTAATTTACATAATGAAAACTTATTTATTGAAGAAGTATCGAATATTTTTATTTTGAAGTATATATTGAACTGAATTAAATGTATGTACCTTCAATTTATTGATTAAAAATGAATTAAAAATAATAAAAATTGATAAAAATGGTATTTATTTAACATAGAAGTAACGTAATTCCTAAATTTTAGTTTCTTGCCTCCTATAGCGTTTTTTTTTACCCTCAATTTCCAGGAACGCATATAGAGCGTAGTGCGAGGTATTACTGTATTGGATAATAATTATTGAAAAAGGCTGTGCCGAAAATTCATGAATATCTAAAAAGCATCGATATATTTACTGATTTATAGTCAATTTTTAATAAATATAATAATTATTTAATTTTATTCTATTTATATTTAATTATTTATTAATTATTTAATTTCATTTTTGTTTAAATATACATAACTTTAATTATTAAATTTAATATTAAGATCTTTTAAAAATTTGATTCGTATAAAATCTTTGAGTCAAGATTGTTTCAAAAAGTTTCAAAAGTTCTTTACAAGCACTTTTTAGTAAGATTACTTTCACCAAACAATAAACATAGCCTTTTCATCAAATTTAAACTTTCATAAATTTAAATAACTTTTTTAATTTACCAATAAAATTAATCTAAAATATATTTTAAATAATTCTCACTCATATGTGTATAACATTACTCGGATTGGTTGACTAATACTTCATAAATTCTGTTTTTAAAATTAGTGATTTTTCTTAAGAATTTTATTGATCTATTAACAATCTAATAACAACCAATGAGTAATAAATTTTCAATTAATAGTGAAAATAAAAATTAAATATTTTATTAATATATTTTCAATAATAAAAAACTACTGTCAATAAACTTTTCTAACAAATTAATGCTCAGAAACAAAAAAATGAAACTAGAATAATTACAAATCTCACATTTCCAAATCGAATTATAATTGAAAAAAAATATCTTCGGAACGATAAAAGAAATTTCATATCAGAAATCTTCAGTTGAAATTGATTTTAATATCAAAACAAGATTTTGATTGACAAATTCTAACGAAATATTTTATTTATTTTAGGTGATCCGCTACTCTGTTACAGCAACGGCCAAACTCTCACCTCCCTGCTGCTAGGAGAGAGACATGTCTCTGTAAAATCCATTTCCATCGCATTGCTGGTATACATATATATATGTCGAATTATTATTATTAATATTTGTTTTCGATTAATATTTAACACTACGTTTTAAACAAAAAAAATCTCATTTTTAATTAAAAAATTTGTTTGAAATGGAAATAATTAGATATGTATTTGAGATATTTTATTATCATTATTATATAAATATATATTTATATATTTATCGCTTTTGTAGGAAAATGTAAATGAGATAGATTTTATGTTAGATTTTTCTTTGCTGTTATTTATTTTGATTTTCGGTTAGAAATTAGTAGAGCTATGTAGAGCTCAATTTCTCGGAGGTGTAATCTGATTATTAAAATTATTATAATTATTGTGATTTATATTTGATGAAATACACTCTCTCCCTCCCTCTCTCGCGCTCTCTCATTGATACTCTGATTTTATTTTAATGGATTAGCGATGTAAACTATTGATTATTTAGCCCTGAGAGTGTCAAATGCACTTACTCAAATAGTTGAGTTTTAGATACTCATTCTGTGTTAGATATCTTGATTATTGAAATTATTCTCTGTGATGTGATTTGTTCAAATGAATCAGAAATTGATTATTATTTGCAAATAAATATTGATTTGAATTTTCTGTAAATTTTATTTGTGAATGATTCTATGAGATTATTGATTAGAATTCTATTTCGGAATGAGAAAATTTTTTAATTAAATTTTTAAAATCATAACGTTTAAAACAATATAATCAAACAAATATATGCAGCAATTGCCCTACATAGAAACAAGCTTTCTGTGTGCAGTTGTTAGCATTCTTCAACACTCAAAAAACGTATTTTCGTAGAAATCGAAAGAGTCACTGCCTTAAGAAAATCTTGAATTACTTTTTGGAAAATATGTCGACCATTCAAATTTGTTTTCGAAATTCAGTGAAAAGTATGAATGGATGCATTGTCCAAGATAATAAAAGTAGAGAATTACGTTATTTTGGTCTTTACCTTGAAAATAGTGTTCACTTGTTTCACATATTATTAAAGAGGAATTAATTTTCTATCTTTTGTCTGCAAAATTCTTTGAAACAGCGTCGTGATAATTCCATGTAAATGATGAGCACTTGTGGATTTCAGTAGCATCTTTGTGTATGGAAATGTGAACTACACTTTGTATATAGCATTTTTACAACGAAATAATGAAAAAAACAATGAAAAAATTTTTTAATATTAATTTTAATAAAACTTAATTCATTTAGTTTTATTGCAAAATGTATTTTTTTGCATTTGTCAATTTCATTGTTTAATTTTACTATAAAATTGTTTAAATTTTTTGTTGAAATTAAACTTTTTTTAGTGTATATGTAAGTATTGTTTAAAAATTAAGTTATTAATTTAATTTTTAATTAATTTGAATTTTGTGCTTTTATCATAATATAAGATTTTTAGCAATAAAAATGACTTCCAAAAGAAAGCTATGTAATGAAAATCGACAGTATAATAAAAGTTGGGAGTACGATTATTTCAACTTCACAATGATAATTTGATATGTAAAAATTCAAGTAAAGCAATAAAACTTTTTTTCGTTAAAAGAAATTTTGTCCAGCAGCATCCAGAATATGAAAATTTAACTGGTGAAATAAGAAAACTAAAAATATTAAATTTTTAAAAGAACTAACTTTCCAACAAAAAGCTATCAAATTATCAACCCAAGCTGTACCTAATATTTTTAAGGCAAGCTTTTTAGTTTCTAATTTAATAGCAAAAAAATGAAACCATATTCTGATGGTGAATTGGTTAAAGAGTGTATGGTTTCTGTAATAAAAACTGTATATCCTAAGAAGGCAAGATTAATTGAAAATTTGAACTTATCATGACAGACAGTTACTCGCCGTATTTCCGATATTGCCACAAAAAACCTGGAAATTTTAAGAGATAAAATAAGGAATTTTGATTTCTACTTTAGTCTTGATGAAAGTATTGACATGTGTGATAATACTCAGCTTGCAATATTTATACGAGGAATAGATAGCAAATTTTGTATTTCTGAAGAGCTAAAAGATGCCCCTAAAAGATACAACCAAAGGAATAGATATATTTAATGCGTTTTGGGAGATTTTTACTGAGAATAATTTAGTTCGACCAGCTTTATCTGGAATTGCTACAGATGGTGCTCCTAACATGATAGGAAAAAATAAGGGTTTTTTGGGCATGATGGAAGCAAAATTGTCAGAAGCCGGAATAGATATTGGACAACTTTATACATTTCATTGCATTATACATCAAGAAAGCTTATGTAGCCAAGCATTAAAAATGGACCACGTAATGAATGTAGTTATTAAATCTATTAATGTTATTCGTAGTCGTGGACTATTCCATCGTCAATTTCAAGAATATTTGGTAGAAATAAATTCGCACTATTTATTTATTTATTTTTCTAAAGTACGTTGGCTTAGTAGAGGAAGATGTTTATCAAAATTTTTATATCTCAAAGAAATTAAAGTTTTTATGGAGTTACAAAATAAACCTATTACTGAATTATCAGGCGATAATTGGTTATTAGATTTATGTTTTCTTGTAAAGGTGACTGGCCACCTCAGTAGCTTAAATTTAAAAACTTAACGGTGAAAACAAACAAATTGCTGAAAGTTGTGGTGAAATTAAATCTTTTATCATGAAATTAAATTTTTGGGAAAATCAATTAAGAATGAGGATGCAACTCATTTTACTGAACTAAACAATATTAGTTCACCAATACAAAAGGAGTTTGTAAAATATGCTGATGGTTTGAAGAAATTGAAAGAAGCTTTTGATTCGAGATTCGAAGAAATTGCATCATATGATAAACATTTTGAAATATTTCAAACACCATTCAATGTTATTACAAGTACAGCACTATCTGCTTTGCAAATGGAATTAATTGATCTCCAATGTCATCCTGAATTGAAAACCATCTTTCTTGAATAAGAGGATATAGTAGTTTTATTCAAAATTTATTGAAAATGCCAAATATCCAAATTTAAGAAACTTTGCTTCAAAAATCATAAGTTCTTTTAGTACTACTGTACTATGTGAATCTTTTTTTCCAAAATGACTTTTACCAAAAACAAATATCGTGGGTTAATTACTAATAAGAATTTGCACAATCAATTGCGAATAGCTACATCCAAAATCGAAATTGATATGGATATGCAGGTGGATAAAGAGGTTTCCCATTAACCAATTTTTAATAATCTTTAATAAATTGATTTTATAAATTAAAATGTATATTGAAAAAAATATAAAATTTTTTTTGTGGATCATGGAATTTCGGATTTTTTTTATTTTCAGCTTATCATTTAGTTTGGGTTGGCCAGGGTCTGTAGGTGTTAAAACCAATTGGTTTATCATGTTTCTTTCTTAGTCAGTCCCAGGCATTATTGAACCTGAACTACGTGATTTTAATTACTTTCAATTTTTAAACCCTATTATGATTGTAAACGAAGATTCCAGTGATTTTACAATAGATTATGTTGATTATGGCGCATTATTTGAAGAACTAAAGAACTTAGAATGGGATAAACACGAGAATCACGCCCCAAAGACATATTACATTGATGATTCACAAAGTGAGCCAACTGGAAGTTTGCCAACAAAAACAAGAACTAGTGTTCAAACCTTATGTCCAGTATAAAGTGGGATTATGTATAGGAAATGTTATAAGATCTACCATACAAGAAAATTTTTTTGAAAAAGTGTTTGTAGTTGTTAAAAGTTTTAGAATTTCTGTTAATTCTGTGTCTTTTATTCTGAGTATGATTTTTTATTATGTTTACAATTTTTTAGTCTATTATTTTTTGCGTTTGAGGAATTAAAAAATGTTTTAACCCTTTGCGGTCCGTAAAAAGTTACCCACCAGGTCCACAATTGTTTTAATGATTTTTTGTATATATGATTTTCTTGAACTAAATTGGGTTTTTTTGTAATAAAAAGTAAATTTTATTTTATGACAATCACACAATATAAATAATCATTCAAAAAGACTCGAGATAGGACCTGTTTGGAAAGTCGATGTCTAGTCAGAGGACCGCGAAGGGTTAAATGCCATAGTTAAAGGGTTAAACAACAGCTGACTGGGTAAACAACCACATTCAATTTTATTCGACTATATCTTCAGCTTACCATATATATTACCAAATTTTCATAGATATAAAATAAAAAACAAAAAATAAATTTATTAAAATACAAATCTTAAAGCACAAAATTAACAGTTTTATCAATTTTTATCTTTTATGCGCGATGTTGACCGAGTGATCCGAGGTTCAGGATTCTGAGTAGTGCATAGTTGATCAGGATTCAATATCAAACGCCTTAATAGAATTCTAGGTTCGTGCTTGATAATGTGGTCAAAATTAGGTGATCCTTTTCGCTTCGGTTTTTGTTGAAGTGATTTGTCAGATTTAGTATTATTATTATTAGTAGTATTTGGTTGGCGATAATATACCGCAGCATGTCCTGTGCATGAAATATCGAGAAATTTGATCAATGAATAGCAGTGTCTTAGAACAATAGCTAATGAACATTTGGTCAGATTTAATCTCACTAGGATAGTTGGTAATTTGTCTAGTAAAGAAAATTAAAGAATTCACCTAATCTATTTCTTGCACTAATTTCATTACATTTCAACCAGAGCATTGAACCTTAGTAACTTTCAATTTGAGTCGTAAATAACTTATTAAATAACTTATACGTTTAAACAACAAAATTCCAACAATCAATATTCACTTGTCAACATTTTAATTTAACTTCATTTCTTTTTCCTTTTCAAGCTATAAATGAATATTTTGTCTTGAATCAATTTTATTGGATGAAAATTTAATTTAAGTTCATTTAATTAATTCAAGAATTATGATTCGACGCAAGCTGAATATTAATGAAAGGTTTATAAAGTAAGTCTTTGTTTTTTTAACACTCAATAAAGGCAATGTTGAAAATTTGTGTTAAATAGAGAAAAAAGATCTATAGTTTTAATGAAAATAAATCTAATAATAATTTAAAGATTGATTTATTTATTAATAAAATAATCGATTCCTCAATTATAATTACATTATGAAATATTTAGATTAAAGATTAAGGAAAATATTATAATTAGGTAGTTTGCATGTTGATTTATAAGGATTATGGCCAGAGCTCGATTAACCAGTGAGTGCTTTCCTTCTTCTGGTTTCATATGTTATATCCCTGTGTGAAAATTTTTCCTGCAAATTGTACATCGCATAAAAACGTATTTATTAATTTTTATTGTAGTCACCTACAATTCCTCCTTTTCGGCCTCAGCTAATTTTTCAAACTAATTTGATATTCAATTAATAATTTTCAAATTTAAATTGGTATGTTTCCAGTGTGATAATCTTCAACTTTAGTGAGTTTCTCAATTTCAAATGTGTACTTATAAGTCTGAAAAATGGAAATGCGTTGAGCAAACAATATGGGAAAACTATTAAAAAGACTTTGTTTATTGAATTGCAATTCAATAACTGGTGCATATACCAAGCATGGACGTCTATGATTAATTTAATATACAGCAAAATCTGAAAACAACTAATAGAGCCCTGATTATGATCGAAACCTAAAAAATTAAATGATTAGGGGTAATTGCATAATTACGTCACACTCGAGGGTGAGTTCCTTGAAAACGTGACGTGGGTGGGTGGAATGAGTTGAGCTGAATGTGACGTCACGCTAGTTGTATTTTATGGACCACAAGAATTATTATTGCAACAATCTTCCTCTGCTACTATGCTAAAGTGATGCTGATACTTTAACTAAACAACGATGACTAACAATTATTGCTGCTACAGCAAACTCCCAAGCCGTCTAGAGGACCGTGTGATACCACTAGGTTACCCTCATTTCTTGAACAATAAATGATGTCACTATGGGGGGAGTGGGTGGGTGGATCAACAGAAATGTGACAAAAAGTGACCTGGTAGGTGGGTGGGTCAAAAATGGTCATTTTGGCATGACGTAATTTTGCAATGAGCCCTTAATTAGATTATTGTGGTCGTTGGGAAAAGCAGATTTTTTTAAATGTTATTTTTGAGTCGTTAAGAAATGTTTTAGTTTCAATGCTCTGGTTTGGCTTCAAAATAATAAACACTTACAGAGTAAACGTAATAAATGAGGAAATCCGTAAAATAAACACTGGTTGAAATCCATTCCGATGATGTTTGTATTCCTCTGCAAGTAGTTTTAATGGAGTCTCATTAGTAATGGATTTAATATTCGTTTTTCTCTTATCCTGTGACTCCAGTGCTACAATGTCTTCAATGGCTTCATAATGAATGATTTCATTTTCATAAAGTAGAATATGCCGGCTATAGAAGTCAAATAAAACTCTCAAGCCAGAACAAACTTCAAAACAAAGTTGACTACTAAGATCTGATCTTAGATAATCAGTATTTAATTCGGAATCTGGCCATTGTGGAAGTTTGAATTGCTTACGAGATGAAGGTTTTTCATTAAAATCGAAACTCAGATCAAGAATTGACGATGGAAAGTTTTCAATGCGATCAAGAAATCCATCCTGATCCATATCATAGAATCTTTCAAAATCTTTCCAATTTGGAATTTGACATTCTGGAACTGGGAATAGGTCAACATAATTTTGTAAAATGTCAAGAATGCATGGATTCCAAGATTGATTGTATATGTTTTCAACTGATGTCAACTCAGGATAGATTAATTTGGAGTTTATAGATTTATCCAACGATAATAGGTCTAATTGTGCTACACTAAGTGTGATCTTTGGACTGAATGTTACATGAACCTAAGAAGAATTAAATTGTACTTTTGGTGAAAATATTTTGATATTATATATTAAACTTTTCCAGTTTCAATGAAAAAAGTCTTGAAATCAAATATTTTCATTTGGGTACTGTAAAACTTCAATTACCAGAATAACTGATCAATATTCATATTTATTCTTTAAATTTAAAATAATATCAAAAAATAAAACGTATTTAATTAATTGAAACCGACAGAAATTATTAAATGAAAGAGTAGTAGTTAAACTATTCAGAATCTAATAAATTTGTAAGCATTCTGTAACAATCGTTGGCCAGACCAAATCGAATTTGCATCTTATTTTAGCTTTTATAAGTTAGGCGTTATACAATATATAACTTGTTGATAGAACTGTCAATTTAGCAAATATCACATGACGTATCATGACTACATTCATAGCTCGGCATTCTATTTTAGTTTTGCTGCAATATTTGATTTTTTTATTACTCTTCTTTCTAATTCTTTAATGCATACTTGTAACAAACCACTAATTATTACTTTGTAAACAATTCTTAATGTTTAGTATTGTAGGAGCAGCATAGTAAAGAATAAGCCTATTATTTATGGTCGCGTCAAACGGGAGTTTAAGGGGTTTAGTGAAGAGATAGTAATTGTCCAATCTTTATTAAGTACGTGATTGTTTAAACATACTGATTATTAATTAAATATGTAGCAATTTGTAAGTATATTACATACGTGAATAAATACTATAAAAAATACGTCATTCGTAACATTATTGGTATTAATATATTACTTTGTAAGCGTTGCTCCTATAAATATAAAACGATAATTAATATTATTATACAATGAATATTAAATTTCAATTATAATAATTTTAGCCTATTAAACGCCGCAACTTTTACCTGGAACCAATGTACGTTAGCGCGGCCCTGTTATCATTTTCACGTATGAAAGCTTTTGGAGTTAAATTGCCAACGGAGAAAACACAACTGGAATCAAAGTATTTTCAATATAATTTCAAAAGAAAGAATGAGTTTGTTGGTAAAATACATTTTATTAAAAATATTGATCTGCTGAACAGCTGGTTAGAATTGAAAATATTGCAGAAAATAACCATATTTTAATTATATAATTGTTATTATAAATATATAATAAAAATGCGTAACCTATTGATTATAATCACAGAAATGTATAAAACCATAATAGCCAAGTAAAATCAAACATAATAGATGATATATAGTAAAAATTTAATTATAAAATCTAAACAATAAAGTATTTAATTAAAAAAAATTAAAAAAATTAAATTTTTTATAATTATATATTATTTACTTTAATTAATTATTTAAAAATTATTGGAGTGCTTACAAAATCGTTTTCTTTCTGTAAATGAATATTTTCTACTAATGTATTTTCAGAATCCCCAATTGTTGATTTGCAAATACTATCCTTTCCATTTTTGCTTTCGCTTTCACTTTCTGCTTTTATACTTAAATCTTTAGAGGTCGATTCAGTTTTCTAAATTATTTATTATAAAATAACTTTATTTATTAAATAGCAACTTTATCAAATTTAAATTTATTTGAAATATTTTCTAATCTATTTTCTAATTCATTCCAATCAAATTTATCTTCATTTGTGACTTTACTCGCCACTTCTAAAACTTCGTCTATTAAATCATGCCTTAATTGATGGCGTTTTTCCTAAATATCGAAATATATATATATATATATATAATTATGTAGTATATTTAGTCATAATTTACATATTTTGCGATGGAATCGATTTTGTCCTTAAGTTTCTTGTTAAAATCTGATAATGGCAGCAATAATCGCTCAGATACCACCCTATCCCATTTTTTACTCCATCCCAAAAAATGTACAAGGTAAAGTGGTATTTTTATTTTGCCTTTTGTTTCATGGCCATTATGACTTATAACCTATAAATTTTATTTTAAAAAAATTATATTTATTCAAATATTTACTCTTGCGTGATAAATAAGTTTTTCCTTTGTCTCATCTGGCTCAAAACAAAGCAAATCGGTACCAATTTCAAAAATATGTTTCATTATTTATGAGTAATATTATTAAAACAAACAAGTATAACTCGAAAGTGTTACATTTTGTAAAAAATAATTTGATTAAAAATACTGTAGCTTTTAAATATGTTTCAAACTTTGTTTTGTTAAAAACTAAATCAAAAATTAAGTTTAAACTATGTGTTTTATTTCTAAATTTAATTAAGAATTAGTTAGATTTTATAAAGTTATTGTACATTAACTTATATATAATGAATTTGAATAAAATAAAATATAATATTTTCATTATGAAGTATTTTATAAATTACACCAACTCATAATAAATGGACAGTTATTTACATAACCACATAAAATAAAGGTAAAAATATCACTAAAATTTAAGTCTATAATTTTATTTGTATGATAGAGTTGGGCTCCTCTTCGATTGCGATGTCGGTTGCATCTATAACCATGCTTTCCTCCTCTTACCTATTTTCTTGCTCGTCGATTGGAAAGTATTAATCGTTGGAATCGAGGTCACATTCCATCAGTTTCCCTGAGTGGGATTTTGGTTCCTACATATATTTATATATATATATATATATATATATATATATATATATATATATATATATATATATATATATATATATATATATATATATATATATATATATATATATATATATATATATATATATATATATATATAATATATATATATATATATATATATATATATATATATATATATATATATATATATATATATATATATATATATATATATATATCCTCGTCATCATCAGACATATCTTCCATACTGTCTTTGATCGGATTCAATTGGTTTTCTTTCTGTTGTGTTTGATCTCTAAAAGCCTCCGAATTCTATTTTACAACCGCCTCCCATTGATTCTCCACGATCGCATATGTCACCTTAACTATCATTGTAGTTTGCTTTTGCTGGTTCTGGCTCGAGTAGCATTTGGTTGATACGTCAATCTCTATTCCATTTTTTATGATGTTTGATTACCTGGTATGCCAGGTTTGATAATTTTATTTTGTGTGGCGCAACGTTTTTTACATATGAACACATAAATATGTCCTCTGACATTACGTTATATAAATCCAATGTGAGAGCTTTGAGTTTACTGATTATATATCTAACCCACCGACTATTTTACCGCAGAGCTACTGCTGAATTTCTACCAACGCCTGGTAATCGTCTTCGTTTCCGATGGAGTTTTTTCTATTTGCTTTTGTCTTCTCTGGACAATAATGTAAGATCTTTGTTTTGTAATCTTCTTGTTGAAATTTCGTATGATTGCCTCGACTGGATCTTAGGTTGTTATTAATATCGCAAGCGAATATCGCGTCTACGAAACATCATTAAGTAATGTCTTTCCGCTGTTGACAACTCTTGATGGGTGAGTGACATTTTCTTTCTGATAAAATCTCCGTGCATGCAGATATTGGATTGAATTATCTCCAGTTGCTGAAATGGGTTTGGGATAGTCAGCACATACAATACTTCTATCGCGATAACGCAAGGTAAATTGTTCATTTGAACAATCACCTCATTGTAATAATTTGGGACATTTCGATCACTTTTTATGGTTTTTATTGTTACCATGCAATTACTTGTTGTGATCATGAATATTTTCTGTTGGCATATTGCTACTTCTGTCTTGGTTATGTGGAATAAGATTCGATGGGGCATTTTCTGTCCTTTTCTAGCCGCTTCCTCTGCATTGATATATCTGTCATAAGCTCCGATCAATTCTGGCAACTTTACTCTTCTTGCCTTATTGAACTTGAAGAGGTGTAATTCCCTTTTCTCTATTTCGACCTTCATGTCGTTCAGAATACATATCTGATTTGAGACACAGCGTATCGTGATAGGACTCCCACCTGTACATATTTTATTTTACAGATTTTTATAGAAACTGCTATAATATTTCTGGAGAACAATAATATTGAATATTTGTTTTGTGTCTGAACTGATTATTCTGCGAATTGTTTTGGAGATTGGATTGATTGGATTGGTTGAACTTGCATTGACTTGGAAATTGTATTGATTGAACTTCATTTTTATTTCTTTCTAAAATTAAAATATAAATGGATACATTCAATGCGCATTTGAGGTTTGTCATCATACGCTACCTTATATTTATGTTGGGTTTTTAATTAAAAGTAAGCTATCTCTCTGAATCCTTGTGTTCCTATTCATCCAAATAACTCAAACCCATCACAGAATAATTTTTATTAAATCTTGGTCACAATTACAATTTGTTATTATTTGCACCTTTCTCTCTAGATACTTTTTCACTCGATAAGGTAGAAAAACCAAATAGGTGATCACCTTTTCTGTTTCGTGTCTTACTATATTTCTCCTTCAAATTATTGATCGCCGGATTGTGCTTCTTTGTTTTCTTTTTTCTCTCTTCGACCAAATGGCGGCTTGTTCACTTCTGAGCTCTATTTTTATACTTTTCATAAGAGGCCAATTATCTAGAAAATTGCGCTAAATTATCCTAAATCAATATTTTTGCGTTTCTAATTTGTTTACCCTTGATTAGGGCTCAAAATATTCCTCTTTTTATCTCACTTCTCGGGTCTCATTGCGAATCCGGTTTTCTACAGCGCTCGGGTTTTCCATGAGTTTGGGATTCCCATTGGCTCGGGTTTTCCATTACCGATTAATTAATTTTAATTATTTTTGTTTTTTCGCATTAACTTTCCCTATGAACATCTTATTAAATTTTTTTATAATTTATGAACTCCCTTATCAATTGAGTGTTCAAACATACCCGATATGATAGAGTTTAATATCGATTTTTGATTTTTAGTAAATTTTAATTAATTTTCCACTTTTATTGCTTTTATCCATTTTTGTTATGCTTTCGTTTTATATATGAATTTTTGGTTATTACGCTAACCCCAACATAAATCCCCCTCTAATTTTAATTCGTCCTCGAATCTATTCATTTATTAATTATTTATTTACAATGGTAGAGTACTCTCGATACCATCATTTATAATAATAATTATGATTGGCCTCAAAAGCTACCGTAATAATAATTAATTAATTGGCACTTTTGCCTTACCAATAATATGATATAATAATAACAATATCAATGGCAATAATAGCAATAATAATAATAATGATAATAATAATAATAATAATAATAATAATAATAATAATAATAATAATAATAATAATAATAATAATAATAATAATAATAATAATAATAATAATAATAATAATAATAATAATAATAATAATAATAATAATAATAATAATAATAATAATAATAATAATAATAATAATAATAATTTTGCCCTTTTAAATAAATAAATATTTGAATTATGGGCAATTTCTGCCCTTTGAGAAATTTATCGCTAATGCGAAAATGGGTAATTTATATTGGGAATTTCCTATTTTTTATTTCATTTTTAGCTCAGCAACTGCGGGAAATTTTCGATGTATTTGACAAGGACCAGGATGGCCTCATTTCCAATGATGATTTTATAAGTCTATTGAAGGTAATTGGACAAAATATTTCAATAAATGAATTGAAGTAGGTGACGAAATCAATGAATTTTTATATTTAATTTTGAAGTTTTTAACAATTACCAATTCCTGATAATTATTTCGAATTTTATTTTCATTTAACTTGTTACAGCTGAAGGAAGCACAGTATCTGACAATGCCGATTCTAATGAAATTTTGGATAAAATGAATCTCGCATGTTACCATTTCAGTAAGTTTTTGTTAGTTTCGATTCAAATACATTTTTTTATAAAATTGATTTAATAAACATTTGTAATTCGATTTTCCTCGTAATATTTTCATAATAATAAATAATAATCACATATAATTGATATAAATGTTTCTAGGACAAAATGTCACGGACAAAATGTCACGGACAAAATGTCACGGACAAAATGTCACGGACAAAATGTCACGGACAAAATGTCGTGGACAAAATGTCGTGGACAATATATACATACTCAGAGTTTATCCGACAAAATATTTTGTCCCCCTATGGGTATTGGTCGCAAAGGTACTGATCACACTCAACATGTATATATATATAACGAAGAAGTTGCTAGATTCTTAAAGATTTAATTAGAAATTTTGTTAAATTTAAAAGAAAATTTTAAAAGGAAAATTGAAATTTGTTTAAATAACACAAATAAGAAAGACATGTTTTTGAGTGGAAAATTTATTGAATAAAATTTATGGAATTATTTAGTGATTTCCAAACAGATATTAATGTTGTAATGAATGAGAATCCTAATATGGTGGCAGCGGTAAGCACCGATGCGACTACCGAAATATTATTGCCAAAGGTGTTCTGTCAAGGTGATGACTTGGAAAAATTCATTAGAAGATGCGAGATTTATTTCGATGCTAAATGCATCAATAAAAAAGAACAGGAAAAATTGACTGCATGCATGATCGACGAGGATCTATTGGAGAAATATGCGAAGACAGTTAAAAAGCAGAAGGATTTCAAGCCAGGTGTTCGGCTAAGAACCGAAGAAAGCCGAAGTTTCTTGTAAAATAACCAAGTAAAAATTTAGATAGGATAATAAATTGGGGAAATCAGCAAATATTGAGAAAATAAGGAATAAGAAAAGAAAAACAAATAATTAAAATAAAACTATAAGTAAAATTCAATAAAAAAACAAAAAGAGTTAGTAACCCATAAACAAATACCACCTAGAAATTATAAGTAAAATAACAAAAAAAAATAAACGCAAAAGGAAAATACCGAAAAAATTATAATATTAATAAATAAAGCAGTTAATTGAAATAATAATTAAGAGAAAAATAATAAAACATAAAATCACGAAGAAATATCTAACAGAATCCAATAAAAGAAGGAGAAAATAAGAATAATTAAATTATCTATTAAATTATTTAATGAAAGAAATAAGAAAACCTGAGAAAAGGGCAGAAAAGAGTAAAAAAGAGAAAAAATATACTATTACACCATTAATGGATTCTGATTGGATAGAATTTAGTATATAAGAAATGATTTGACTAATTCCCCCAATCTTTAAAAATTTTCGTTGTGCATACAATCTTTAAAGAATTTAGTTAAGATTTTTCATAACCAACTTTAGCTTTGAGAATCGACCAAATTTCATTATCATTCAAACCGTTAAGAATCAGTTGTTCGGAATCAGATATTGTTCAATCAAATCCCAGTTGTTATACTCAAATCAGTTATATTCAATCGTAATCCAACTTGGAAAAAATGTAAATTTCATTTTTATCTGTTTTTTATTTTTATTAATGATGAGATGCAAATTATTAAAAATGAATTTTTCTAAAAATCCACTGTTCTCTTTTCTCTAAATTATTTATGTATTCAGGAGTAACAATCACGAATTATATTATTTATATTTTTATCACATCGTCAGGACGAAACTCAGAATACGAACATGTTTTGGTGGAATCTGTAGATATAGGGAGTAGACTGGAGAATTTTAGTAACTGGATTATGACAGAATTCTGTCCGAAAGGATGATGAAAAGATATCGAAACAAGCAGGATAATCGCTATCTCGAGAATAGATGTGAGTTCGAGGGAGAGCACAGAGGAACGAAAGTGAAATTGTTAGCGAATAATGTAGTGCAATCGAAGGACGGAGGTGAAGAGAATTTATCCACGTGAAATTGTGTTAGCAGACAACTTCGAGCATAAGGAATCGAGGGGAAAATCTTCTAGAGCATAGTTAGACGGAAAGAATTTATGAGACTCCGTGGCGAAGCGACAGCAATTTACCGGCAGATAAAATTTCAGATCATTGATTAGGTTAATCTACTATGAGTAGGTTCGATTTCCCGAAAAATAAAGGAATGAATTGGATTGAACTTCCTAGTGAGGTAGCGGTATGAAATCTAAATAGACAAGATAGGCGAATAAGTGGAGGCAAATAGCGTTTGGAGACACCAAATTTCTTTTTATCAATCATATTAGAATATCTTATATTTGTTTATATATTCATTTGCTAATTTTATGTGTGGGGAGTGACAAAACCGTTTGGGAGGATGTCTGGAACTGTTGATACTTGTATCGTAAGGGCACAGATCGTTCTACTAGATGGTTATGCACAAAGTGTTAATAATGAAGAATTAAAGAAAATACTGAAACTGAAATTTTTCTAGTGAATAGTTCTCCACGTCGGCAATGGATCCGTCCTGAAAGGAATCTTTCGACAAACGTGTTAAGATATTTTCATGATCGTCGCGCACTCATAAAAAGAAATTTTCCATCTTTGCACATCAACTGTATGGGACAACTTAGTTTTTGTAGTTTTTGTATTTTTATACATGTTATGTGGTAATAATGAGATCACTGAACCGGTGTCTATTAAAAATTCTGTGTTATTTGTGTGCACCCAAAATGTATTGCTTTTGTCACTTAATGTGGGTGCAATCATTGGTGACTTTTTTAGTTTTCCTGCTCTGTCTAATGATAGTCGCAGGGTTTTACGCATTTGTATGCTTTGTCACCGAATTTGTCATGAAAGTAGCAGTAGTTTTTGTTTAGAAAATCGTTTCTTGATTCCTTTCTGTGCTGTTGTTTCGGTAATTGTTGTAGCGGTTTGGGGAGTTTGACCGGTTTCAGTAATGATTGTTTGGTGATTGTCTGCGGCTGACGTTTTGCCTGTTGTCTCCGTCTGAAGATTGGTTGTCGTTTTGTCTGTTGTGATTGTAATATGGTTGGCTTGTGTTGTAGTTGTTTCTGTTGTATACGCCTGTAGTTTGGTTTGAATTGAAATTTTGCTTGTTGCATTTTTCTTTTATTTCGGCCAGTTCTGCTTTTATTTGCCGGTTTTCGATAATTATTTCGTCGAATTTGCTAATTAGTGTGTTTATAAGTTTGTTTGATAATTCGTTCGGTTCAGTATTTTTGTTGTTTGTCTGGTTGTTGTAGTTTGTTTTAGTTCTGTTGTAGTTTTGAGTACTACAAATTATAGGGTAGATTTCTTCGTTTATTTTATCCACTATGTCAGCGAGTGTTTCGACATCAGCGTTACTGCTTGCGGCTAGGATTCGTCTAATTTTTCGTCTAATTCTTTCACTAATTTGTTTGAACCGGAGTTTGTTATGTTTGGTTGTAAATACTCCAGTATTTGTTTAAATTGTCTTAGGAAATTTGTGGGCTTGTTGTCACCTAACTGTGTATTGTTGAGGCATGACTCTAGCATTTGCCTTCTGTTGACTTTGTTTTTGTTGGCGAGTATGTTACACAGTTTTGTAAAAGGGTCGTCGTCTTTTGATATTTCATCAATTTGATCGGCGATTTCGTTTAATTTGTTGCTTGGGAGTGCCGCTATTATGTTGGAGCATAGGGATTTTGTTGACTTGACTCCAGATAGCGTTAGGGTTAGTTTCGCGAATTCTAACCATTTTTGCGGTGTTCCGTTGTCATCTGTGAAATAGTTGGGGATATTTCTTTTTGGGTTGATTATTGAATTAATGGTATGTGTGTTTTCTGTGCTGGTCTTTGGGTTGTAGTAGTAATTGGTGCTTTCCGATGTTTAAGTATTTTCGTAGTTGTTGGGTATTTGTGGAATATTTGTTGGACTTGTTTGATTT
Source organism: Schmidtea polychroa (assembly GCA_959609185.1). Lineage (NCBI taxonomy): Eukaryota > Metazoa > Platyhelminthes > Tricladida > Dugesiidae > Schmidtea > Schmidtea polychroa. The sequence goes on along the minus strand of CAUHTR010007652.1, from coordinate 25,903 downwards.
GATGCCATTATTTGGTTTGTTGATGTTTTTTTTATTGCTTGCTGTGTTAAAAAAAATTGAGATTGTTCAATGTTACTGTGTTCAGCCAAAAGAGTCACTATCCTTTATACTTCTATCATAAGTATGTTGAAAGGCGTAGTGATTGAAAAAAACATCGAATGCGAGTGTCGTGTTGTGTTTGCTTTGCTTCTGACACCAGTTATTATGATTGGAGGTTTCGGTGGTATTATTCTATTATATTCTATTCTATTATATTCTATATATTCTATATGTGTTATATATAGACTATATTATATTTGTGTGTGTATGTGTGTGTGAGGAAATCTAGAGAGCCCGGTAGAGTCACCGTTAAAATATGTGGCGGGACAATAGGGGTGCGTGTTGTGTAGAGATTTTATGGCAATGAGATCACAAAAATAATATTAAAATAATATTAAAATAATATGACAATGAAATGACAAAAGTAATATTAAAATAATATTAATTGAACAAACCAACGAACAATTATAATTCCAACTTTTATTTAAAAAAAAATTCAAAAACCTTAGAGATGGTGCGAAATTGGAATGTCAAACTTTCAATTTCGGCGAATTTATTTTTATAAATCTATTCAAAAGTCTTCTTTTCTACTTGAGGGAAATTTCCTATGATTGATATCAAATTTCAGAATATAGTAGAATAAATTTCTGTTTGATTGTTGAGTTGTGATAAGCTTTTAACTTTTAGTTTTATTATTGATTTTTTATTTGTGTTCGATATTTGTATAACGATAATTTACTATGGTAAATTATCGCTATATAGTCCCTTTATTCCTTTTTCAAGCGCGACATACGCTCAACGAAATAGCAAGGCGTCGCGTAACTTTGTTTGAAAAGAAATAAAATATATAACTATACATTACACAACTTCCCCCTTTAAAACCGGAGGTTAACATGAATTTAAAAAGTAGGAAAAAAATAACATTCAACAACCTTTATTTTTCTTTATATGTTTTATATGTTTTTATAAGTAATTTGTTTCTGTTTCTTTATATATACAAACTGGATAAAACGAGAAAAAAAATTACAATTTACTCCATATTTGCAACAAAATCAATAAAAAACTGTACAATTGGCATTTTTTGTTTGTGTGTTTTGTTTTTTTTGGTGTTTCTGTTTTATTTAAGGCAATCGCTGTATCGTTTTTTGTATAGGGGTGTGATTATTGTATCTTTGTAAAATATTTTGATTGAGTTTTTGTAGTTAAATATAATGTTTTTGTGAATTGGTTGTGTTTGCGTTTGTGTTTGTGTGTTGTTTTCTGGTGGATTGTTTTGCGGGTTTTCGTTCTGGTGATAGGGTTTTATTCGTCTTATGTTTATTTTCATTTTTCTGTTGTTTTTGATTATTGTGGCGACATTTTTGTTGATTTCTAGGAGTTTGAATGGACCTTCATATTTGGATTTGAAACCTTTTGTAAATGGTTTTTTTATTAGGATGAATTCTGTTGTTAGTACTGTTTTTCCATCCAATTCAGAGTCCGGTCTCCTTTTTAAAATTCCTTTTTGGTTTCTGTTCGGTGTTTTCGCTATATTTGTTTGATGTTTTCAGTGTTTTTGGTTGTATTTGATTTAAGTGATGGCAAATCTTTTGCTTTTCCGAAAACCTTGTATGTTGGACTTTCATTATTTATTGAGTTTGGAGTATTTCTCAGTCTGATTAGTATTGTGGGTAGTTGATTTAACCAGTTTTGATCATTGGCTTTTGTTCTGATGCTTTCCTTTAATGTTCTGTGCTAGATGTCATTGTTAAAGAAAATCTTGTTCACAAAATTAAATGGGATAAGATATAAAGATGCACCTAATCGAGAACACGTATGTGATAAAACTGAAACATTGAAAATAATCAAGAAAACCGTAAAGATGGTGGTGAGAATACTCCTGTTGTATTAGTGTCTGGGGATAAAACTGAAACGATACAGCTCGTTCGAAAATAAAAGAAAATCAAATGTGGAAACCAGATGTACGAAACAAATTATAGAGGCATATTTCTATCCAAAGGAAATATGCCAGCGGCAAAATCATTACATGTCAAGGACATCAAGATTTCAAATTACATCAATAATAAAGTAAAACATTTATATCATGACCTGCAGGGTCAGGTACAGGAATAAAAGGTGATTTTGAATAAGTGTATATTGAGTCGAGAAATAATCAGAAATAGACTGGCAATATCTGTCATAAATGTTTGTAAGTAAATCTCAAATTCTGGTTGGATTTTCTTCGGCTCTCGTTTATCAATTCACATGTAATGGGTGTAATGCCACATACATTGGAGAGACTTCCCGTCATCTCTGTACTCGAGTGCAAGGACATTGTCGACCGAAGGGTGACCAATATTAAGGATCATAATAAAGGCTGTATGAGAGAAATAGGAATGTTTGATTTTAAAATCTTATCAAAAAATTTTGATAATTGTTTTGAGCGTGTGATATGTAAAGCATTATTGATAAGAACTTTTAATCCTAAAATCAATGTGCAGAATGCAGTGAATACGTGTGTGCTGAATGTTTTTAATTGAGTTTTTGTATGTTGATGTATACTGAATATTAGTTATATTAAAAAATAAAAATAATATTTTTTTAGAAATTTTAAAAATTTCAATTTGTGTTTGTTTTAAAATAATTAATTAAAAATTTAATAATTTTAAAGCAATGTCTTGAAAATTACTTTTGATACTTTTACTTTAAATAATTATTTAAAATTGTTATTTATAATTTTATAATTTATAGATTAAAAATACTTGTTTATAAATTCTCTATATTTTATTCCTCGTGTATTTTACTAATATTAATCAATTTGTTTTAATAATTTTTAAAACTTTCAAAAAATGAATAACGATGAAGTTAAGAAATTTATTCATTTGGCAAATAATGTATGATTAATATTTCATTATTGAATTTTCTTATATTTTCGTAGTTTATAACTGAAAATCCTAATGGAAATGTAGATGAATTTATTAAATATTTATTTACAAATTTTTCAACATTAATAAATAAAAGAAATATTAATAAACGGAAGCTTGCAAACAAAGGTATTTATTAAAGATATTTAAAAATTTAAAGAAATTTTAAGCATTTGAGTTTGTTCAAAATCAAAGGGCATCAAATATTGAAGAAAAGGAATGGATATTTTTAGATACATATATTTACAGAGATGAAGTTAGAATTTTGATTTTTTATAATAGTCATTTGAAATTTAGTCGATCTATTCAAATAATATTGAAATAAATATAAAAGAAAAGATTTTTACATCTATTTATATTATGTACTTATCCTATATTTTACATTGATTTGCCTTGTTTATTATAAACTAAACATAATTACTCTGTTAAAAAGATCTTCAATCAAATTTAGGATAAAACATATGCCAAAGATGAGTTGAATGCTTCAAATAAGAGAAAACTTGAAGATATCGATGATATTGCACCTAACACAAAAAGGCAAAAAATTAAATCTTTTCCTACTGAAAAAGATTTTCATTTTTATTCCACTGAACAATTGGAAATGCTACTACGAGATTTTATAGAGTTTCCCGAATCTCTTTATGTAATTTTCCCTCTTTCTCATATTATCACAATCAGAATTCTCTGTTAGAAAAAAATAGATATTGATATAGCATTTCAGAAGATGCATTTAAAAATCTTAGTTTCTGGTCCAGCCAAATGTGGAAAATCGACATTTATATATCATTTAGCTCAAGTAAACATTCAATCGTCGCTTCTGTTCTTTAATTGTTGATATAGAAATATAATTACCAATATATCCTTGTTGGTAAGCGCTACATAGAAAATATGGACGTGATGGGTATTGAGCAATCTATTAAAGGATTAGGAGAAGTAGCAGTTATTACCATTGCTGTAAAAGTAAATGTCATTTAGGGGTTTGAGAAAGTTCTTTTTCATTTTAAATTCAATAAATATCCTACTAAAATATCTGAGAATTTCCAAATGGAATGCATTGGTAAATCCTCTCCTTTCTTTTAACTGAATTTATCTGCTATTTAAAAGCTTCTTCAAAATATCTTATGATTTTCGAGTCTAATGATCCAGACACACTGAAAAACACGTCGGATTCATTCATACGATTTCCAGTTATCAATAAATTAGATAGACAAAAGTAAATTTATAAAATAACAAAAAAATTCTTTATTCTACAATTCTTAATCAGATATTTGGAACATTTCCTATTTGATAATGAAAAGTTTAACAGTGATAATTGCAATTGTGAAAAAATGGCCAGATTAACTCCTGGATATCAAATTGGTCATATTAAGTCGCTTTGCATAGAATTACAAAAGGCAATCACGATAAACCCCGCAATTAATATTGAAGCTGCATTTATTGATATCATAAAGAGTGGGCAAATTAAAGACATAATCAAAACCGATGAAATAAATTGGAGTGACATTGGTGGTCATGATGAAGTGAAAGAAAAACTGAAAAATATAATGGTATGAATGATTGAAATATAAATTCAATATTATATTTGGATTCCAAGAACAATGTTAAGGATGCGACGAATTTATTTAAAAGTAACGGGGTAATTCTTTATGGCCCGCCAGGATGTGGCAAAACGATGTTGGCAAAAGCTCTATCAAACGAACATGAGTTCTCATTTGTTTCAATATCATGTACAGATATTTTATCGAAATATCAAGGAGAAAGTGAGAAAAACGTTAGGGATGTATTCAATTTAGCCCGCAGTTGCCAACCTTGTATATTGTTCATAGATGAAATTGACGCATTATGTAGCCAGCGAGGCGATGAAAATAGCGGAAGTAATATTAGCGGAAATATTAGAATCTATCCATTATACAATATTACAGGTCGCAATACAATTGTAAATACGTTCCTGACTGAAATTGATGGCATTGACAGTCACAAAAGTACGCAGTTGCTTGTGATAGGAGCTACGAATTTCATAGAGAAAATCGATAAAGCTATCAGCAGATCTGGCCGATTGGGACGTCTGATTGAGGTAAACATTCCAAAATCACCCCAACAGAGATTCTCTGTTTTGATGGCAGCCTCAAAAAATGGGACGAGTCCGAAATTTGTTGCTTGCTCGTTGGACGAGGAGGATTTTTCAGTGGAAAATATTTTCAGAAAAATTGCATCGGATGATTTTACAGAAGGCTGGAAGTGAGTTGGAGTTTGTGAGAAATTTTGATTGATATTTGTATCGGTTTAGTCATTCTGATCTGGCTGCCCTGATCACTGAATCATATCAGGTAATGAAAAATGACCCAAATACTGATAGTTCCAATTGTGTCACCATGATCCATGTCCTATCAGCTCATTGTGTAAAGAATAGAGAGAAGAAAATTAATATTTCACCCAGTAAGATAATTGATTATTTTCATTATTTAACCCTTTCGATACTGTAGGGACATTTTGTCCCAGAGAATTTCTAGTAATTACTAAAATAATTTAAATGCTTACAAATGCATTGGGATCTGGGATTTTAGTACTGTACACCTGTCTGTTTTGTTGCTGTTTGCTTTTTCCCTTTTCTGTAAATTTTGTCAGTCTAAATCAGCCATGGCCAACCGGTGGCCCGCGAAGCGTTTTGATGTGGCCCGGACACAATTTTATACATCAAATCAATAATTGTCTTTTTTAGAATTCATATTCGAATTAAGCATGTTTTTAATTTAAAAAATTGATTTTAAGTTTACTTGAATCGTAAAAACGAGTTATATTTATTTAAATGAATTTATTGTGGCCCGTGATAGTATTTTTCCGAAAATTTGGCCCTTCAATTAATTGATTTTTGTTGGTCACCACTGGTCTAGATATTGCTAACAAACAATAGACACGTGTCACGCTTACTAACTGTGTTTTTATATGAGCTGTACGGGGAATTGCCAAGTAAGCTATTTATGATTTTATTTTACTTATTTAGTTTGCAGCAATAGTTCTTTTATTTACCAAAAATAAAAATGGGACTTTGTGTTAAATATTGGGATATTATGTCCCATCAGTATTGAATAACCTATATATTCAAAATTTTCGTTTTAGAATGGATAACCCTTTGTCAGATCATTTATTTAAATATTTGTTTTCCGGTCAAACTAAATTAGCAATAAATATTTTGTGCTATAAATATTACATGAATTATTAAAATAAAAAAATCTTATTGAAAAGGTTTACGTAACATTTGTAATATATACTTGGTTGAATTATATAAATTATGCATCATTTGGCAGGGAAATGACGATTTTCAGATAACATAAAAATTAAATGTCATGTTGTCTATTAGAAGTTTGGTTAGTTAGGCTTCTCTCAGTCTATCCATATAATTTTGTTTCTCATCAGTTGAATCATATTTCTTAATTGCGTCTGTTGATAAAAACGCTTTGACAAATCTACCTTTGAAGTCCTCAGCTATCGACATTAATTCGAAAAATCTATCGGTTTCCTTGATGAAATCTTCAACATCGGTTCCCATCTCGAAATTTTCTGGTGCTTTGATAAAATTGGCCATCGTGGTCGCCATATTAGAAGTTTGGTTTCTTAAATTAATCACATCCATATTTTAAGGACAAAACAAAACTATATTTTTAAAAACAACACAAAAATCTCTTATTAAAACAATCACTGTTTTTAGCTTTGAGGATATTTTCGCAAGCATGAGTTAAAATTTGAATAGGGAATATTCGTACACGAGCATTCAATAAATATTTAGGCTTAGTTAGTTAGGCTTCTCTCAGTCTATCCATATAATTTTGTTTCTCATCAGTTGAATCATATTTCTTAATTGCGTCTGTTGATAAAAACGCTTTGACAAATCTACCTTTGAAGTCCTCAGCTATCGACATTAATTCGAAAAATCTATCGGTTTCCTTGATGAAATCTTCAACATCGGTTCCCATCTCGAAATTTTCTGGTGCTTTGATAAAATTGGCCATCGTGGTCGCCATATTAGAAGTTTGGTTTCTTAAATTAATCACATCCATATTTTAAGGACAAAACAAAACTATATTTTTAAAACAACACAAAAATCTCTTATTAAAACAATCACTGTTTTTAGCTTTGAGGATATTTTCGCAAGCATGAGTTAAAATTTGAATAGGGAATATTCGTACACGAGCATTCAATAAATATTTAGGCTTAGTTAGTTAGGCTTCTCTCAGTCTATCCATATAATTTTGTTTCTCATCAGTTGAATCATATTTCTTAATTGCGTCTGTTGATAAAAACGCTTTGACAAATCTACCTTTGAAGTCCTCAGCTATCGACATTAATTCGAAAAATCTATCGGTTTCCTTGATGAAATCTTCAACATCGGTTCCCATCTCGAAATTTTCTGGTGCTTTGATAAAATTGGCCATCGTGGTCGCCATATTAGAAGTTTGGTTTCTTAAATTAATCACATCCATATTTTAAGGACAAAACAAAACTATATTTTTAAAAACAACACAAAAATCTCTTATTAAAACAATCACTGTTTTTAGCTTTGAGGATATTTTCGCAAGCATGAGTTAAAATTTGAATAGGGAATATTCGTACACGAGCATTCAATAAATATTTTATCTTCAATCATTCTTAAATATATTTAATTTATAATTTTATTATTTACTTCAATTATATTATTTAAATCTGGAAATTAAATACTTCTTCAATTTAATTACTTTCACACTGTCGATTGAATGTAAAAGCTATTTTAACATTTGAATAATTATATAATAACTAGGTTTTTCTAGGGCGCCCTTTTTTTAAAGTCCGCATCCGTTCGAATTGCAGTGTGGTATGCCAACAAATTCTGTAATTAATTTTCAGTTCATAAGACTGATTTATTTATTACAAAATTTCTCTATGCACAATATTGCGCGTGAAAATACGAATGTCGTTAAGTAAATGACCTTAATAAAATTTAATTTCTCTTACCGAATATATAGTGGAATCTTTTTGACAAAGGAATGTATTGAATTTCAATAATTTCACACTTTTTTAATGAAAACTTGTTTACTCTTGAGATACATTTTAATCACAAATACTTACGGATTGATAATTGTAACTGATGAAAAATTTGTAATTATCTTGTTTTGCTTTTGTTGAGACCAAGGCGCCATTAGTATTTATTTAATATATTAAGAATTCAACAAATACGCAAAATCAATTCTGGCTGAAGAGCTTGAACAGAAATTTCCGAATAATTTTCAATTTACTCCATATGTAATGGTTCGTATAACCTATGATAAATTATGATAAATTCATGCAATAAATTCAGGACCAAGTGGAAGAATACGTCGGTAATGAGCAAGTTATAATCGGTGGTGGCCGTTTCTCAGGTAAATCAAGCCTTATCGTTATGATAGCAAAGGTAAAATGTTGATTGCATTCTGCTCATCGGAATAATTGTGACAATTTCTATTAGAAATATCAATATAATCTGGTGACATTCGATCGGAATTATTTCAATAAATTTCAGCTCGATAAGTTCACAGAAGAAATCACCAAATTTGTCAAGGTTTGCATGTCAATGATTGGATGAAACGCTATTTGATAATTGATAACATTTAGAAAAACGGGCCGACATTGATTCACATTGATGAACGAGAAATATCAGAAGGAGTCTATTCGGAATTTTCATTTTTTAAAATAGGCAAATTATTTTTAGTTATGGATTTTATGAGTTGTTATTATTGGATTTATAGATCTTGCTGTTATGCTGGTTTTTGAAACCCTTTCAATTGAGTATGCCGATTTAGTTATTCCATCATTCAGCAGGGAGAAGTTAAAAGGGTAAATTTTATTCTATTAGGAATTGATTCTCAGCATTTGAGTGGCAGGTTGTTCCAAGACAATACAAGGAATCAAATCAATGAAAGTGAGATTGAGAAATATTTGGATCGGATTCCTCACTGGGGGTATGGACATTTTAATGAATTTGCAAAGAAATTCAAGAGCCATTTCCATGGTGATGAGATTATCAATAGATTAATAAATCAAATTAACAAAAGATTTAAATAAATTTTATTACATTTCTTTTATTTTGATTTGTTAAAAGTTTATAAAATTTTTTCGGATAATAAATCATTAAAAATATTTTTTTCTAAATTCCAATCTGATTGGTGGTTTTGTAAATTTGTTTTAAATTTACTAATTTAATCTTAAATTAATTTGTTTTTCTTTGATTCCTGACTGGCTGATGAATCGCTTTTTACATCATATCGACTTTGTAATCTAATGTTAATGGTTTATATATAATTTTTTTCAATGTAAATAAAAAATAATCTATCTAACTTAATTCGAGTCACGGACCCCTCGATATAATTAAAGGATCTATATAGTAATTCCTTTTAGTAATAATTTACTAATACACAATTAAAAAAATAATCGAAATAAAAAGATAGTGGGATTTCCAGAATCTAAAAGAAATCGCTGAAAAGAAGAAAACCAGAAGCTACAGTATACTACTTTCGACCAGAACCTCGAACTGTACATTCTGGACTCGAACGTCAAGTAAATTCCTGATCCATTCCACTCTAAAAATCCTAATCTATTTCCAACTGAACTGAAATCCTCAACTAATTAACTGATTAACTACAATTGACTCAAAAGCTAACTATAGATTATATCGTGCTTATTACAAAACTATGGTGAGGAATAGCACACTCGTATAACCTTGATTTGACAAATCTCTCATAACTGAGGAGTGTAATAATTGGTAATTTTAACTGGTTGTTTTTTTATTTGACTTGGATTTACTCGCCGAACTTTACTATATTATCACTAAATAAACTCTTGCTGCTTCTCTTTATTTCTGTTTTCTCTTAAATTCTTCCGCTTCAAATTTATTCAACTTCTCCAAATAAATTATTATATCTCCAAATTATTCCCCAAAGGTCCTCTAGATAAGACACAGTACATCAATGTTCATTTTTACAAAAATTTAGGATTCTAGAAACATTCAATCACTTTTTTCATTTTGGGATCATTGGGGAAAAACAATTGATAAACTTTGAGGACATTTGCACGGATAGAACTCAATTAGGACAATATAATTGAAGTAAATAATAAAAACTCAACCTATATTCAGGAATCACAAATATTAACCAAGGAAACGAATCAAAGGAAATTTTGGTAAATTTTGATTACGGTTTATGTCAAAATGTTTAATATTATGAATCATAATGTCATTTTTAAAGGTTCTTTTTTCATCTTTCTTTTATTATTGTCATTAGATAAAGTAAAGTGTAGCTAATAAAGTTTGATAATGAAATAAGTTTTGTTTGTTTGTGAAATGAATTATTTCGGATGAATACTTATTAAACATTTTATTAATAATAACCATTTTATTAAATCAAAAGGGGAAAAATGATAAATGACGGCACTGGCATCCAAAAGGCCACAGCTTGAGGGGCACCAGTTGTTCCTCTGGCCAGTAGGTCGGATGGTAATTCAGAGTCGTAGCGGAATTAATCGGGCTATCTTGTGGGGGTTTCTCCACTGGTCTGAGGCCGCAGGAAAATAATGTTGCAACTTTGTCTGAAATTAATAGCTAGGAAGATTGAAACAACAAAAGTGAAATTTCATTATTAAGAAGCTAGAAGTAGTCGCAATGACTAGGAATGTCTGTACTTCGTCAATCTTAAGTTTTGAGAATCGAACTCCAGCTCTATAAGTCTTGGGAAAAGTCAACAAGTTCTGAGATATATTATGGACATATGACGAGTCACAATTTGCCACCGTCTGATCTTCAGTAGTTGCAACATCCAGTCTCCGTAAGTATCCTCGCCTTGACAAGTCTATAAATATCTTCCATGGATACGGTGTGAAAACCAATAGGAATAGCCATATGAACAATTTCTCACAAAAACTCGATTTTATCGTAAAATAAGATGCCTGAGAAATTACTAACCACTTAATTTGAAAACCATCAAGCCACCACTACGTAAACTCCAACTTATCAGTGAGAGAACATCAGGCACAACTAATGAGAGAATCATGTCACCCGAGCAGATGTGTGCTCCATTCGCAGTAGCTACCCGATAGGGAGTAGATAGACCAAGTGGAATAGACCTCCTTATCTTCAACGGGTTTCCATGATTCTTCCACTAGTAAATGACTTCGAGATTAATTAAGGCTCATTGCATTGTTAAAGTTTGCTTGCATTGGTAAATAAGACGCCGATTTAGCTAATAAGAAAGAATCTTCTACATCATTTGCCCGACTCAATAGCGACATATTTATTTTCTGAATGCTATTAAGGACACCAATTTATTGTAAGATTATTTAATTATTAAAGTTTTGTTGATTTTCCCCAATTCCAGCGTCGACATTCTTAAGTATCAAATAATTCTGATGGTTTACTCAACGTAGGAGTGAGTCATTGAATCACAAATATTTATGTAAATTTATTAATCGAATGTTATTTATTTAAATATCGTATTTTGTACCTAACCGGTCTAAAAGTTACCGTCGTCAACAATACGAGTTCTCGTTTGCTTGAACTTATGAAGTTCCAGATTTTTTTTCCGTTTTTTCTTTTATATTTGGTTTTGATCATAATGAGTGTCAAATTATTTCCACATACTGTCATACCTCCATTTCTATGTCATAGACCACCGTCATTTCTTGTCTATTATAGGGATGTCAAAGAGTTTCTCAACCACGACATCTCTCCGGCCATGTTTCTCGTGTACCGACAAAATTTCAATTATAAAAACCCTCCAGACTAAAATCGGCCTAGTCAAAAGGAAGATCGACCACCTCAAAGGAACGTGGTTCGCTCACACGCAGATGAAAAAGATGCAAAAGAAGTTATCTCGTGTTGAGCACTGCCGTGACAGTCTCGTCGATGAAAGTCGATCCTTGCGACCACTGATTAAGGAACAATCTGAGGCCTTGCAGGTTTTGTAAAAAAAATCACGGAAGACTCACCAAATAAATCGCGACCGTGCCTATCACGGAAGAGGACAACGTGTTCCCAGTACATCATCAGACTACTACCACCAGTCAGCCGCCTGGGAAATCTTGCACCACCTACGTGGATTCCTTGTTATCTCCTTCCACTTCAGGGATCCTTATTACGGGAATTAGTCAGGTGTTCTAAAAACCCGTTTTATCTACGGGAAAAAACACACACCCGGTGCCACCGATGAAACCCAAACGCTGGCAACCAACACGAGCGGAAAGAAACAAAAAACGAAAATTACTCCAAGCCGAGCGGGAGGCGAAATTAGTTGCCAAAGCCATACAGGTAAGGGGTCAGGCGCCAACAGCAGGTCCAGCTCCCTCTCCTCTTCCCTTCCGAGTAATTCCGTCATCTAGCACAGCTTGGGAAGAAAATGACAGAGATTTCTTCGACCTGGATGAGATTTTTGCAGGATCCTCTCCCTCTACTTTGTGACCAACGGCATGAAGATCCAAACCGTAGATATGAAAATAAATGGGATGATTGCTGCATATCCTTTTCCATTTGATCATGTTACCTTGATGAGACTTATGATTGTGAATATCTTTGTGTCTCGTTTTGTCTGTTCTGTAATCTAGGTTCTTAAATAAATTTTTTCCTTTGTGTTACACAGAGTTGTGGTTTTGTAAAGTTTTGTCGTATTATTGCTGAATAACGTAAGAATGTTGTGAGAATTGCGAAGCTGATAAGGAAGTAAAAGAGTACAGATCAATGTTTCGATAAGTGATGTAAGACGTAGGTCCTTCTATCTGCAGTCGGAAAACAGGAAAGTCAGAATATGGTGAAGAAGTAGTCCTAAGGACTCACCTGCTTCGTCATGTCCTGCCATCATGGCACAGTACCAACATGATGTGAATCATGGGTGTCATGGTCAGAAAGCAATCATATGGGTTTTTGACTAGCGGTCGACGAATAGTACCTGTTTAATTTCAATTGACCTTTTCCCCCTAACGACAAACGAATGTATGTTGACCTAGTCGACGGCCTAACACACATAATTTCCCAACTTTTCCATGTCATAGAGTTATCTTTGACTGCTGTCGAGATATTTCCTAATTTTCCTTTTTTGCGGCTCCAGCCTGTTTTTGTTTTGTTCCTGTTATCTCTCACGAGCTCCTCAACAGAAATATAATTTGCTTAAACTATCATTTGTGTCTATTTAAAGTACAATGTCGATTATATTTATTGTTGAATATATCAAAAGCTGTACATTTAAAAATTCTATCCTCGCTTCTGCCGTTAATAAAATGACATTTAGAACATAGTAGACAGCGACATTGGCGTCTTACTTGGGGAATGGGACGGCGCCACTTACGCTATTGCAAAAATTAGGAAGAGGAATAAATAAGGAAGTTCTGAGAAAACTATGAGGCGAAATAAAAATTAAAAAATAAAGAAGAAGCTTGCGCCACGATTATTGGGACAGGAGGAGAGGAATAAACGCCATTGGCCAGAGATGAGAAATTTAAAAGTGTAAAATATTAGTGAAATCCTAAATAACCGGGAACTACAAAATCTAGTTAGTTGGCCAGATGAAGTTGTAAAATTTCGTGGTCAGATAAGGGTTAATAGATAATTAATATTAAATAGTTTAACTTATGGAATTTTAGAAATAAAAGCTCGTGCGATTGTGGAATTAGATAAATTAGAAAAGTTATATACAGCTGTTCGAATATCGAATGAATACTTAATAAATACTTAATAATATGCTTTAAGATTCCGACGTGACATCATTCTCAAGGTCTTCATGCGAATAAGTAAGATTTCCTAATGTATTTTCTTCTTGAATACAGTGAATTCTTCTTGTATTATTATTTCTTAATAGAGGGCAGTTATTAAAAAATGATAATTTTTAACGCATATTAAACGGCACTTGTTTAAAGGAGAATTGTTCCGAATAAGACCTGATTCACCACAACAGTAACAAGATCGCAATTCATTAAACTCATTAACCAATAAATTTTCTGAACTTCGTCTTCTTTGAGTACCATGTTGTCTATTGTCATAATTGACGTAACTTCTTTTTTTACTGACATACCGGTTAGTCCCTAGAACGGATAGCCTAATCGATGGTTGAACATTCTGCCTTACTGGAATTTTATTCCTTGTTACCGATGCATATGATGATTGTTTTCTATTATCTGCCAATACGAATACCTCTCTGGCATCTACTGTATGTAAAATATTTTCAAAATTTACATTCAATTTCTCTATTTCTGTAAGAGATACTTATGGGTTCATTGCAATTACATCTTTAACTTTTCCTGAATACATTTTCTGAATTCCCTTGACAATCATGTCTTCTGTTTGATTTATGGAAGAAGTTTCTCTCACTAATTTTCTCACTCTGAATATAAAATTTTCAAACCTTTCGACCGATCTCTGCTTTAACAGACTCATGTCTTCGTTATTTTGCAAAAAAACCTTTGAATTTTATATATTTTAAAATAAACCAATCTTTTACCTCTTGATCTGAGGCCTCTTGATCTTTTGTGTTTCTTTAAAGGCCATTCATAACTCTTTTGCGTCTCCATGTAATAACAAATCGAACGCTACTCCTAAATTGAGCGAATTTATCGTCACAAATTCTTTAATAGATACAAGCCAGTCCTTTGCATTTTCTTCTTTTCCTCCAAAACACTTTTTATCACTGGATAAATTGAATCTTGAATTTTCTTTGGCAAAGATTCCACAAATTTTTGCCTTTGCTGTGATCTCGTCAGAGTTCCGATTTCGGCGTGGTCGCCAGTAGCATTTCCATTAATAATCACATAAGGTAACACGCTATTTTCAATTATTTATTTAATATAAAATTCGAATATTTGGTAGGTTACAGGTAATCAAACATTTTACCTTGTAATGCTGTTTTCAGCCTAACCCAGGATACAATTACAGTTCGAGCACTTGATACCCGTTGAATGATCAATGTTGGTACTGTATCAAGGGTTTGAGCACCTGCAATAATTATAGTATTGAGCACCGGCAATACAATAATAGTAGAAGGATGTGAGCCCGTCAGATACAAAGGGGGGTATATTGATTACGTAATAATGACCGATTACGTAATACACATACTGTTGCTAACTGACCAATCACGTGGCTATTACGTAATATAAAGTTCAGTTGCTAACTGACCTCATGGTGTCCTTTACGTAATACACACATTGTTACTAACTGACCAGTCACGTGTCCATTGCGTCATGTACACACTGTTACTAACTGACCACTCGCGTGCTAATTACGTCATATACAAACCTGTTGTTAAGTGACCAATGAAGGTGGTAGGAATCTTAATTAATGAAGGTGGTAAGAATCTTCATTGTTAATGTTATCAAAGTTTAAAGAATAATTGTCTTTTCATTTTACATTACTTACCACTTTAGAATAAGATTTTGTATCGAAATTTATGATAATTTTACTGATTCAATGATAAATTTGAATGAGTTAATTCGTTTTATTATATATACTCTGAGTTTATCCGACAAAATATTCTGTCCCCCTATGGGTATTGCTCACAAGGGTACTACTCACATTCAACATGTCGTAAGGGTACTGGTCATAAAGGTATTTAATACTTTTATTTGAATGATTATTTAGGCAAATTTGTTGATAATTTAGAGTTGATGGTTTTATTAAATATATTCAAGTAAATTTCTATCATTTTTGTGAATTTCTATCATTTTTGTGAATTTCCATCATTTTTTGTAATTTTCTATTATTTTTGCGGATTTCTACCATTTTTGTGAATTTTTATCGTTTTTTGTGGATTTCCATCATTTTCATGAATTTCCGTAATTTTTTGTGAATATCTGTAATTTTGTGGATATCATGTTTATTGAAAGAATATTTAAAAATTTAAAGTTAGTTCTAAGATAAATTTAATTAATTTCTTGATAATTGGATGTATTTTTATTGACTTGTTTTTAAATAAAAATTAATTTCAATGACAATTAGGATAATAATCAAGTGAGAATAAATTTTTGATGATAACTTTGTAATATATTTGACTAAATAATTTTTTCAATAATTTTCTAAGAATATTTCCATTTACACATTGATGAACTTTAAAAAACATAAGCTAAGAAACCAGTTAACTTTATCAAGGACTTTAAATTTACTTGATAATTATTGTAGGATATACAGAAATTTAGTTTGCTGTTACTGCTTGAAAATGATTGGTTGAATAGCTGAAGAATTATGATCAAACAATATATATATATCATCTCCAGTTAGGTATTTGATGGTAAATATTTGTAGAAAACTTTAGTGAATTTTGATCTTTTAGTGAACTCTTACTACATAGCTACTACATTATTTCAATGGAAGAATATTTGGTGCCTATAACAGTTAATTAAAAGTCATTTTGAAGTTCTCTAAGGATATTAAAGGGCTCAAGTGAGTGGAATCTTTAGGGAAATTAAGGGATATAAATCGAATAGATGTTTAAAAGGGTAGAAATATTTGCTGAGAGATCGGTTAAGATGGGATATTATCGATTAGATTTAATGAGAGATCGGTTTAGATGGGAAAATAGTCGGTTTGGTTTAATGAGAGATCGGTTAAGATGGGAATATATGGTCTTTCAAGGGGGATATAATCGGTTAGATTTAATGAGGGATCGTATAAGGTGGGAATATATGATTTTTTAAGGATGATGTTGGTAAAATATCAATGTTTTAAGGGAAATTGCAATACATTAGTCAGTTATGAATCAATAATAATGTGAAATTATATTGTTTTATTAGGTTGTGATTAATTCATTGTATATTAATTTAGATTTATGTTTTAGAACAATGTTTTATTAAGTAGGGATAATGATCGATTTACTTGGTTTTGACAATGAAATCTTTACAGATAATTGGGATTGATATCAACTTTAAATTATTTTTATCTTTATTTAGACGGAGAATGACTTAAGTTGAGAAATATTGATCTTTATTGGAAGAAATTTATCGTGTGATTTTAATTAGTAATTAAATCGGATGAATATCGGTAAAATATGATCATTTGAAGAAATATATTTTATTGAATGGATAAATTTAATCTTTCAATGGGATGTAGTTGGTTAAATTGTACAGTAATATTTATTTTAAATTTCGAGTATTTACATTTAGAACAAAAATTTAATTATAACTGGTTTTTTCAATGGATTTTATAAATTATTTAGGGTTAATGACCAAATTACTTTACATGATTTTAGATGATTTTAGTGAAATATTTGTAATAATAGGTAGAATTATAGTCATTTAAAGGTATTTTAATGACTTATTGATCTAACGTTAAGAGGGAGAATATATGATCTTTTAAAGGTATTTATCACTAATATACTAATCTTTAAAGATGGATATATATATTTTAGGGAAATTTGATGCTTTTGTGAGGAATCAATCATTTGTTTGGATACAGAAAGAATCTGTATTGTCATTTAGAGTAATTTATTTTTAGAATTTATTTAATTATTAGAGTACTTATATCAGTCTCCTTTAGAATTTAATGATAATTATTTAGATATTTTTAGTGTAAATTGTTGACTTTGATAATTTGTAATGAATTTTCTGAATAATTTGAGCAATCAGTCAATTAATTTGAGTATTACTTTTAAAAATATAATTAAAATTAATTTATTTCAATTAATTTATTCAATCTACTAGATCTACTAGATCTTATTTCAAAATTCTTATTAATTTATTTTCTTAGATGATTCATATTAACTTGAATGATCAGTATTTATTTATTTACTGGATTATTAATGACTAAAATTCAAAGTTCTTTCTTGTCCATTAAGTACATTTTATGATATTTATTTAGTATATTTTGAATAATTTAAATTTTTACAATGATTTAGTCAATTTTTACCTAATTATTGGAAAATCTCGAGTTCATTCAAAGTTTTATTAATTTTTCATCCAATTTTTCAAGTGAAGAGAATTTTCCTTTGAATGTCTATTTGTTAGTTGTTGGTTATAAGTAATTGGTATCTGGTTGACTTTTTAGATGTTGACAAGAATATAGTGTATGTGTTGAAGAATATTTTATATTTAATTGTTATTATTTTTATGTTTTGCTAGTTAGTTATAAGTAATTGGTATCTAGTTGTAAGTATTTAGTTGTTAGTATCTAGTTGTAGGTATCTGGTTGTAAATACGTGTTCGTAAAATACTAATCTTTATAGATATTTCAGGGAAATTCACTTGGATATAAAAATCGGTAGAATATTGACATTTAAATGCTTTTATTGGTTTATTAGATGTTATCATTAATGGGTTTAGTCTCTTTTAATATTTATTTGTTGACTTTGATAATTGAAAATGAATAATTCGATCAATCAACTTGAGTATATGTGTGACTTTTACTAGATCTTATTACAAAATTCTTATTAATTTATGAAATTAGATGATTCATATTAACTTGAATGATCAGTATTTAAGATAAATAATTAAGATAAATATTTTCTCGATTATTAATGACTAGAATTTAAAGTTCTTTCTTGTCCTTTAATAACATTTTTATGATATTTATTTAGTGTGTTTTGAATAATTTAAATTTTTACAATGATTTAATCAATTTTTACTTAGTTATCTTACTGGTGTCTCGAGTTCAGTTGAAATTTTATTAATTTTTAATCCAATATTTTCAAATGAAGAGAATTTTCTTTTAAAGATCTATTTCTTAGTTGTTGGTTGTAAGTACTTGGTAGCTGGTTGTTAATATCCGGTTGATAGCGTTTAGTTGTAGATGTTGACAAGAAGATCGTGTATGTGTTGAAGAATATTTTGTATTTAATTGTTATTATTTTATGTGTTGCTAGTTGGTTATAAGTAATTGGTATCTAGTTGTAAGTACTTGGTAGCAGGTATCTAGTTGTAGGTATCTGGTTATTAGTACCTAGTTGTTAGTACAGGGTACATAGTTGTAAGTATCTGGTTGATAGTACTTGGTATCTTGTTATAAATACTTGTTCCTAAGTTACTGGATGATGATAATAAGTCATTGGTGTCTAGTTATTAGTATTTAATGTTAGTACATAGTTGTAAGTATTTGGTTGATATTACTTGATATTTTGTTGTAAATACTTGTTCCTAAGTTACTGGATGATGATAATAAGTTGTTGGTGCTTATACCCGATATCTTGTACTTGGTAGCTGGTTGGTAGCTACTAGGCGGTACTTGGTTGTTATTATCTAGTTGTAGGTATCTTATACTTGGTACGTTGTTGTTAACTGATTGTTGTTATATAATTGTAGGTTGATAATGCTTAGTACCTGGTTGTTGTCGGTTGTAAGTACTTGGTATCTAGTTGTTAGCTGGTTGTTGGTACTTAGTATCTAGTTAATGGGTATGTGAGGGTTGAGTGCGACAAATACCCTTACGACCAATACACTTACGATCAATACCCACAAGGGGTCAAAACATCTTGTCGGATAAACTCAGACTATATATAATAAAACGAATTAACAAAAACTATTTATTGAATAAGCATGCAATTTTTACTTTGCAATAATAAGTCAGTAGTAATCAATTAGAAGAAGAATGTTTTGCGGGGAAAAATAGAACTTTATAGTATTTCGTTGTCATTTTAAAATATTTAAATTATATTCAATTCCATGAGGTGTTTTTAACGACTTGAGTTGACAATTATTCTCATTCATATTTGACTCAAATCATCATTTTTGTTAAATTTAGACATTTTACTGAGAAAAAGTTTTTCTACTGATTGTAATTAAAAGAATATTTTGTTAGTACTTGGTATCTAGTTGTAAGTACCTAGTTGTTGGTAAATGATTGTAAGTATCTGGTTATTAGTATTTGGTTGTTTGGTATCTAGCTGTTTGTTAGAAGTACATAGTTGTAAGTATTTGGTTGTAAGTATCTGATTGACCTTTTAAATTTTAACTTAAACATATTTGATTGTAATGATTTACAAACAAATAATGTTTTCCCACGTCCGCTTGGACCAATAATTTGATATACTGCATCATTTCTTAATTCCATTTTAATTAATTTAATCTAATAATATAATTTATATTTGTTTTAATTAATTGTTATACATGAATAAAAAATATTCAAATATAATTACATTATTAATGCTTAGCAATATAAAATATTATTATTTTTATTATTATTTTTATTAATATTTTATTATTATTATTATTATTATTATTATTATTATTATTATTATTATTATTATTATTATTATTATTATTATTATTATTATTATTATTATAATTATTATTATTATTTGTAAAATTTGCATCTAAATTATCATTAAAAATTATTTCATTAAAATTTTCATTTCTCAAAACCTGACTATCATTCAAACTTTTTTATATAATAGATTAAAAATTATTACTTTAATTAAAAATTTAGGCCCATAATTTACTTTAATTTAATTATTACTATCAATTCTCATTCTCTTTCTAAATTTATTAGTTAGTTTTAAAATTTACCCTTTTCATTTACTTATTTACAAAATATAACCCTTATTTACTATTATTTTTATTAGTAGAAGTTAATTGAAATCTGTCTTTGAAATTAATTTAATATAAATTTGTATTTAATTTTGACTTGGAAAATTATTTCATAAAAATTTCCATTTAAATTTGTCTTCTCAAAAGCTGACTATCATTCAAACTTTTTGATAATAGATTAAAAATTATTACTTTAATTTACTTATTTAAAATTTTAGACCATTGATTGGTTAATTTTAAAAATTTAGCCCTTAATTTACTTTAATTCAATTTTTAGACCTTTAATTTACCTATTATTATTATTATTATTATTATTATTATTATTATTATTATTATTATTATTATTATTATTATTATTATTATTATTATTATTATTATTATTATTATTATTATTATTATTATTATTATTATTATTATTATTTTTATTAATATTTTATTATTATTTTGTGGGACTGATGGCTAAGTGGGAATTTACTTTTTGGTTTTTTGTTTTGACGTTAGGTATGAGGTTCAATTCCAAGTATGTGCGACTTTTTTCAAAATTAATTTTTACATGTTATTTTTAATATAGATCAAATCAGCATACTTTATTTGCTATAAATTGAAATTTTCATAAAAATCGGTTAATTATCTTTACTTAAAGGTTCATAGTATTTTCTCACCTACTGGTATAAAATGCAGTAAACAATCATTAAATAATAATTGATATTAATTTTCAGACCATTTGGGGATTTATTTTATTATGCTTTGTGATTTCATTAATTATTTTGTGTTGTACCCTTTAAATAACAATAGAAAAATTTCATCTATTGACCATTTTTAATATAAGGTATGCAAACGTTATGAAATGTATAAAACAAGGAAAATGATCCATTTATAATACATAGAAACTATTAGTAGTAGCTGTCGCTGTCGTGGTCGTGGTCGTGATCGTGATCGTGGTCGTGGTCGTGATCGTGGTCGTGGTCGTGATCGTGGTCGTGGTCGTGATCGTGGTCGTGGTCGTGATCGTGGTCGTGGTCGTGGTCGTGGTCGTGGTCGTGGTCGTGGTCGTGGTCGTGGTCGTGGTCGTGGTCGTGGTTGTATTTTAGCATTGGTCGTACTCGGTTGTATCAATAGTACTGGATGTTCACATAGACTAGTAGTCGATGTGTGTGTGTTGTATGAATGGTACTGGATCCTCACATAGAGTAGTCAATAGTACTGGATCCTTATATAGAGTAGTCGATGTGTGTGTGTTGTATTATACACTAGTCATTAGTACTGGACTCTCACATAATAGTAGTCGATGTGTGTATGTGTGTGTTGTTGTATGAATAGTACTGGACTAGATGTGTGTGTGTGTTTACAGTTAGCAACCAGTGACCACTAAGTATGACGACACAGTCAACATGGTCAGTATATTGAGTCATCAATAAGTGGTCACTTAACAACAGTCAGTTAGTAACAGCGTGTGCATGACGTAATGGACACGTAACTGATCAGTTAGTAACAATGTGTGTATTACGTAAAGGACACCATGAGGTCAGTTAGCAACTGAACTTTATATTGCGTAACAGCNATAATTATCCAGTACTCACTTGGGTCCACGAACTGCCGATAGAAGGCCTGTGTCCGATTTGCCTTGTACCTTCACTTTAGATTGTGTTACCGAATTTTAGACAGGGTGGTCCAAACCGCGCTGGATGGCGGCGATTCTGTTGGCGTCAGTCGGGGTTTTCGAGTTCGTCGGTTAAGATGTCAATAATCTATTTTTAGAATTTAAATTAATAAGATGGGTTAGTTGATTATACAAGACAATATACGTTATATATTAATCCAAAAAAACGAACCACTATCCCGATAGGTAACCCTGTTACACTCACTTATGTCATACAAATGAGTTAATTGGAACATGAATGTTGAAATTATTTAAGGGTACAATCAGAAAGGTGATAATAATTAAATTAAATTAAAACGAATGAATTTAGGATATCATTGAGCAACTAAATAAATGGATAATACTAAGCAAAAGTTTAGGGAAATCGTAAGCCAAATGAATTTAGGTTAATGAATTTAAACTAATCATAAACGAAATGTACCAAATGAATTTAGGGTAGGGGATTTAAGTTAACCATAAAATAAACTAAATGAATTTAGAATAATGAATTTTAGATGATCATAAACCAAATAAATTAAATGAATTTAGAATAATAATAATCACGGTAAAATAATGAATTTAGGATGATCCCAATAAAATGAATGAGTTTAGGATAACAATAATCACAATAAAATAAATGAATTTAGAATAATAATAAGCAAAATGAGTTTCGAACAGAGGTAAGCCAAGTAAAATGAATGAATTTAGGTTAATAGTGAGCAAAGTAAACTAAATGAATTTGGGGTATGATGGGCAAATTATGCTGATTACCGAATTTACATGATCGTACGAATAATGATAGCCCTAATAATTATAATGATTCAATACTGAGGGGATACCGGCGTTTAAATACATCAACCGCGCACTATTCTGAGATAATCTGGTTATTATTAGAATTATAAGTTAAATACAGTGCTTTTCCTGAAAAATAGTATAATTCGAGTAATATAACCAGGATTTTAGGGTACTCGGGTATTATTTTATTCGTATATATAGATAAGGTATAAATACTACTGATAAGTTACAGGTAGTCGAACATTTTGCCCTTTCGTGCTGTTTCCAGCGTGACCCATAATACAATGATAATCCTATTAATTGAAACCCGATGAATGATCATCGTTGTTAATGTATCAAGTGGGTGTGTGCTCGCAAAAAGTGAGCGCACTACTTGCACTGTAATTGTCGGGCACTATTTGGGTCCACTGACTATCGATAGAAGATATTCGTCCGATTTACTCTGGTCCCTTGACTCTATTGTTTTCCCAAATTTCATTGTTCTTCCATTCAACCTCATCAAACCGACATGCAACACCCTAATACGAAGGTACGGCAGTTTTATTTACATTCCAATCATCACAATATCTTATGGTCCACGAGATGATTTGGATTGCGATGACCCTGATTCTGCCAACCGGAGTCGCTTTAGTAGCTCTCTTCCATCCCGACCTAGCCGTTTGCTCTTGAACTTGATGGTTTTGGCCGTACGGATTTCCGCCATCTCCGTGGACATTGGGCGGACGGCTGCAGCAACATGCTCGTCTATGGCTCTCTGATTTAGGCGTGTCTCTATTACCCGCATTTGTAATTTCAGTGCGGGGATTTCAATCTTATCTTGGGTACTTCGAAGCTGTAATTGATCGATCTGTTTCATGCGTTTGTGCATATCATCGGGACGAAACCAGGCACGTTCCATCTCTTTGCATCGTTCCTTGCACTTGGTGATGCTTGCCTGAAAGCGCTCGACTTGTTGTTGGGCCTGTTCCCGGTATTTTCTTAGATTTTCGAAGAGTTTGAACACTAAATTACAAACACAATTAAATGGATCTCTTATATATTATTCTCCTCTTCCTCTTGAGGGCATTATCAATTTCAACTCTCTACGAATATATTACGGATAGTAAACCCTCATGCGCATTCTATATCTCTGTGACCAGGCTTAAATTGAAAAATAATTCGACATAAAGATTTTTAACAATTTCGTTCATTAATAATGAATATGCCACAAGCTACGGGATCATTGTAATACAGATAAGAAGGATGATCACAAAATATTGTTTATTAGTCATTGCAGGCAAGGATCACCTGCTCGCGTTCAACTTCCTGGAGCCGCTTTTCGGGGTCTTCCGCCTTTTTTCTCGGGAAGTAGGCTCGACTTCGGCCTCTTTGATAGGCCTGCCGGCATCGACCGGGCGGATCTGGGCTTGGATCAACCGAAGCTTATATAGTAGTGTGTATATATCCCTTACCAAAACAGCCCTCCCAACAAATCATGCCTCCATTTCACTTAAACCATTAGAAAAACAACCTAAAACTCATACTTTTATAGTATTTTAACCCTATATTTTGAAAACAACCACCCTTAATACCCCTAACTGTTTTAATCTTTAAAGCCTCAAACTCAAAAGCTTCAAACTAAAAACATAAAGAGAATAGAAAAGAAAATGGTATAATGAAAAAGTTAGAGGGCTATTTTGGTTAGGGATATAAACACACTACTTGAGGCACTGTTTTGATCGTAATCAAACTCTAGAGTTGATCTTTATCAGATTATTGATTTTAAATTATATAAATAAAAGAATAAAAAAATTATGAAAATAGTAAAACTGCTCTGAGAGGACAGTGGTATTTTTTTTTTTCACTGTCCTCTCAACAGTTTTTTTGATCCGGATCATTTTTTTTATTTATTAATTTCAACCTCTTTCGTTTATCAAATCTCTTCCAATATACAAGCTGGTCAGACTCATACATCAGAATCAATTTGATAATAGCAGCCTTATTATCGGTGTTTTAAGTGTGCTGCTCGAAAGTACAAATGAATTCGAAAGCGAATCCGAAAGAGGTCCGAAAACAACTGAGAAATAAATGTGCACATTATAGAATCGATCCGGGGGTGTTTGAAAGACTGGTGGCAATAATTACCGGTTCGCCACCACACCCCGTTTCAATATTTTTTTTTTCATATTTATGTTTAAAAATTAATTAATTAATAAAAAAATAAAATAAAATAAATAAAATAAAATATAAATCTAAGATACCCACACTATTTATTATTTTCAAATTTTTAATATTATTTTATGTTGAAAAAAAACTAACCTCAGATGTGATTTGAACCACTATCCATTTGAACCACTGTGCTAGTCTAGCCCACTGCGCTATTAGGGTTCAGATTTTTGTCATTTTTTAAATTTTTATTATAAAAATCTAAAAATTATACTGTCACATTATGAAAATAAATATAAAAACATCATAAAAAATCAAAACAGGGTATCCAATAAAAATTTTTTCTAAAAATGAATTGTAATATTTGTAATAAAGTTTTTAAAAATAAAACTGGATTAATTTCTCACTTAAAATCGAAAGCTCATTTATTAAAAGAAAATAATGACCTAAAGAATAACCTATAACTTTTAAAACTGTATTCCCTTTATTCCATCTATTTTTAATTTTTTTTATAATGCTTTAATAAATCTTGTAAATGTAAGGTTTCTGATTTAAATTCTTTTACTCTCATAATTTCAAGTTCTGTGGGAGTTGAGGGACCTTCGCGACCTTCGGGAGCCTTGGGGGAATAATATCCTAATGATCTCAATTCTGGAGGGACCTCTGGATATCCTCGAAGGGTTTCACATATTTTTTCTTCTCTTACTTCCATTTTAATAATTAAAAAAATAAGACTTTATTCTTCTGAGCGCCATCTGGTACCAATACTCGGATATCAAAAGAAACTCTTGTTGAGAGAATGTCTTTATACAATTCCATCAATGCTTTACGAACTTCATCAACATCAACCTTTTTTTCATAAAATATTAAATCTATATATTGTACAAGTGTGCTT